>JACEGR010002593.1:53300-124514 GCA_014170235.1 Listronotus bonariensis | reverse complement strand
ACTATGAATTGTCATGGACTCTTATACTAGTTCAAAACTATGCCGATGAGGGTTGTTTAAAAACGATGCCAGCTTAATTTTAATTATCAATAACAAACATTTTTTGTCTTTCAACACCTATTATAGTCAATTAAGAACCATAGCTCAACTTTAAATCTGCAGCTTATTAGCCATACAGTGTGTCCAAAAAGTCTGACAATGCTCAAATATCTCAAAGAGTTTTGAACCAAATTGGACGAAATTCGATACTTCAGGGTAAAACCATACTTTGAATTCAGTGTTGATATCGGCGATAGTGCCTGATAGATTTTCAGTGTCGCAGAAGTCAATTCAAAGTTTTGAAATTTAAACGAGATACCTATTTTTTATTTTATTATTGGATTCCAGCTGTTTTTACCAATACAATGGTATAGAATTATTCAGTTTTTCTCTAATAATAGCAAAAAGATGTTTAATTGAGTGAAAATAATAGGTCTAGGTATAAATTTTTTGAACAAAATACACCAGTGTCATTTCTTCTTTCTATAAATATATTTGTATCTTTGGTAGTTTACGAGATCTTTTAAATAGGTCACTCATTTAAATTTATCCGTTTAATTTTATTAATGTTAGTGGCAAAAACATATAAATCTTACGTTTTTAGGTAGAGGTGATGACTGCAAAAAATTCCCATTATATCAGAATCAACGTGAGAATAGTCACATTACTATTGATTGTTTTTATTGTAAGGCCTAATTTATATGCAATATATGTAAAGATTAGAGAATTAATTTGCCTTATGTGATTATTTTTATACTTTGGACTTATCAATAGGAATGTGAAGTTATCGTTGCTGTCAAGTGTGTTCTTGTTTATGCGCATGAAGACTGATAGTGTACCAGTACTTGTGTGGCTTTATCTACCAAAACGTAAAGTGACCACACGTCCCGATTTTGGTGGACTGCTTTACCGATTGAAGATGTCCCATTATTTATGCAGTATTATGGTGAATATAAGGAAATAAAAGTACAGTGACGGAATTAAAATCTCGTACACCTAATTTTTCCCAGTTAAGTGTGATGTTGGCTTTTGCGTACCTGGATCACCTGGAAATATACCTTACTTGACAAATTATTATCTGGCACACATTTCAAAATTATATTATTTTACTTTTTTAATTTTGGAAAATGAATGAACTAGAGAAGGCGAGAGTAATTACTCTATTCGAAGAAGGTGTTTCTCTGGGAAGAATAGTTCAGCAAGTTGGGAAACCAAAAGCACTATTCAAAGCCTCAGAACTAAATGGGAAAACACAGAATCATTGGAGAGAAGGGCTGGAAGTGGTGGAAGACAAATTTCAAACGAAAATCAAGATAATGATCTAATAGAAAATTTTATATACCAGCATGACAACTGCCCTGTCCATACAGCAAGGAGAGTTTCGGACTGGCTACTGGAAAATAACATTTTATTGTTACCTTAGCTCTCAAGAATCCCTGATATCAATCCAATCGAAAACGTTTGGGGATATATCGTAAAGGAAATTAACAAGAACAATGATTTCCATCCACAAACAGTGATGATTTGTGGAATAAAATTGAAGAAACCTGGAATAATTACAATGTTCACCATGCACAAATGCTGATTGCATCAAAGCCCTAACGTTCAAACTTATTAGTGTAAAAAATGGTGCAGCTTTGAAATATTGGTTCCGTCACACTATACGGAAACACGATTTTCACTTTCTTTTCAAAACTAAACAAAAAAGGGCCTCTCAAATAATACATTTCACGAAAAAAAATGCGGGTTTTTCTTTTTTTGTATTAAAAAATAAGTTTAAAAGTCGCAAAATTCATACAGTGTTGCCATACAGGTATATTAGTCCTAAAAACAAATAAAAGATATGTTAAGATAGACCTAACAAAACCTACTAGAACTTGCTAAAACTAAGCATAACTTAGCAGAAGTAACAAAAACTAGCGTTGACTAACAAAAACTAACCTGTTCACCTAACCCCAACACAAATTTAAAACGACACAAAGTTGATGTATCTTATAAAAATAAACAACTTGGCAACACCGGTTTTCCAAATACTCCTAACCCTAAATCACGACGGTAAACTAAACCATGCATTTTCGTGTGATTTTCATATTTAAACAATTTTTTATGTCTTTATTAAAAGTTTTTGCAAATTTCCGCCTTTTATTTGATTTGTTAAACCGTGTTTTACCATAAAGATAAATAAAACATGCAAAAATTTTAAGTTATAGTGTTTCCGTATAATGTGACGTAACCGAAATATTAAGCCAGTGTTTTTCTTTAATATTTGAATAAAATAAACTACATATTTATTTTGAAGTCATGTATTTTATTGAAAATTAATTAAGGTGAGAAAAAGGTAAAAAGCCAAGTTTACCAAAATATTGAAAATTGACATAAATTTGACATTTATTTCCGTCACTGTACATAAAGAACATAAATTGTTAATATTGTACCTGGTGGCTTCTTTTCGTTTAACTTGCAGGATAAAGCAACTAAAAGAGATAAAACAAATTTGATTACACAATCTTGATTTTGATTTTTAAAACAAATTTAGTGGTGAAAGTAAATCATGGCTAACCTGATTCGTTTTGGAGATACGGAGTGTTTTTCAAATTTTGTCATTTTGGTAGGGCATCTGTAACTCACTTGATATAAGAGATGGGAAAAAAAGTAAAAATAAAAGTTTACGGATTTTTACGTAAAATTCATGGGCGTACCGATTTTTTCCATTAACTTTAATTTAGGTTATAACACATAGTTAGGTTTCCAACACTTTATTACAGGCGGCGTTGCAGCTTTGCATGCTTTTGAAAATAGCACATACCAAACTGACATCATGCATATTGCAATAAAATCCGGATACCCTGTACATATAACGATTTAACGGAGATAAGGGTCTTATTTTTGCTTTCCAAAATATTTTAGTACACGAAATAACATTATTGCAGGAATAATAATTCTTTGTCTCGCTTTGTTTGTATAAAAATGTGTCACTTTACCAAAACAAATTTGTCAAAACTTCAATTTAGTGGCTATTAGAGGTTTTAGAGAATATTATACTCGATAAGGTTATGAAATTTTATGAAATATACTATTTACCTATTTAACATTTTGCTTCATTTCAGACACGCATTATAAATGGCACACACAACTACTATGCAACCTGCTAGTTTTTTTTTGCTGATTTATAGAACCAAATTCAGTTTTGGTCCAAGCAGGGCCGTTCCTGGCGGGGGTGCAGCAGGGACATTTGCATGGGGCGGCAAAAATTAGAGGGCGGCATTTTGCCCAAATGCGGGGCGGTTTTTTTGAAAAGAGTGGAATTAAGGGACGGTACCTTTGGACCTATTTTTTTGCTCTTCAAAAATAATTAGGAAAGAAAAAAAGTAAGAATCAATGTGGAAGACTTCAATAAAGGATTAACTTGTATTTAGAAAGTAAAGCCTTTTTGCGGGCAATAATTTTGACACAAGATGGGGGCGCCAATTTCTTTTTTGCACCGGGCGACAAAAGTCCCAGGAACAGCACTGAGTCCAAGGTTTATGGCCACATTATATTCCTTGTAGCAAATTCATGTGAGTGTGTTTTCAACGATCGGACGGAAATCTTCATATTTCCAATACGTTTTTTGCTTCTAACATGCATTATTTGTGTCGGTAGAAGGCATTACTAGGCAATGTGCTTTTTCGGACAGGGCCGGGTATATTTTTTCCGAATGCCTACCCTTTTCTATACTTTCAGTATTCACTGATGACGTTTGTCGAAGTCAATCAACAACACATGACAATGTGATACCATATTATAGTAGCGTCTTATACCGAGGTCAAATAATTATAATGTTTATATTTATTAAACTAACAAAAGCAATGGGTATTTTTTGTACGACCGGCGCAAAATACAATTTTACGCTTCCATTTGAGAGCGTACAATTGCACTTTTACGCCCTAGGGCAAAAAGTATCAAAAACGCCCGCATTAATAAATTTATAAAACAATAATAAAATTAAATAATGCCCCATTTTTTTTTTTGGTAAAACTACAATTTATTAAATTAAACATATGTACATTAAAAGTATACTGATTACAATTTGAAACATTAAAAGCTGGCAAATTTTTTTCTGACTACAGAGAATGCTTGTATATTAATTTCAGTCGTACAAAAAATATTTTGTTTGCACCTCTGGCTTAAAACACTTTTACGCCCACAGCGGATTGTTGCCCTCGCGGAGCTCAGATAACACCTTTCAGCCGCGGGCGTAAAAGTAGTATTTTACGCCCTTTGTACAAAAATAACTATCATGCTATCTAAAATGAAAATTAAAGAATTATTTTGATCGCAGAAAAAATAGTATGTGCAATTCATAGGAAAAACATATTTCCGGACTCTTGGTGGTTGGAGCAAACTCCACCATATATATACAAATATATCGCTTTTCTAAATGTTACACAATATTTTGTTTGCACTATTTTCTTTTTTTCATAGTGGATTACTAGTGACGCTGTTTTTTTTAGTAGACAGTGCCAGGATAAAAACTTTATACAAATGACATTGTATTATTTTCCCAAATTACCCGAAATAACAGTAAAATCATACTGCAAATCTTTACGACTGATTGGTGTTTAGATTGGATGTGTCCGTGTCTGAATCTGACTATAAAACCTGTCGTACAAGAAATTGCATAGTCCTCGAGACTATGCAATTTCTGCTGTTTTAGATTAGCTGTTACATTTATATCCAAGTCTAATTTGAATTGAAGTTAAATTTTTTCAAACATACTTTTAGCGCTAAATACAGGACCGAAAAATAATGTTCTTACGAAATTTACTTAAAAAATAATTTGTTATTTTTTTCACTCTTTAGCTCCCGAGCGTCCTGTGAGTGGGCATGGGATCGGAACCACACTCGATTCATTGATATACAGGGTGCCTACTTAAGTTCGCACCATATGGGGAAACTTTTTTATTATTGATTTTACGAAAACAGTTATATGTTATAAAAAGTTCTGCATGGTCTAAAACCCAATATGCAATAATCAGATATTAATTATTTGCAGTGGTATACGAGGTATGTTGAAAAATGTGAATTTTGCTCAAGAGGAAAGTACCTGTATTTTTAACAATATATTTTTTTATAAGAAAAAGTTATTTAGAATTAAAAATTACTTACAAATACGCAATTGTAATTATTTACTAAAAAAATAACTTCAGTTCCCATCATTGGGAATTTGTTTTTATTATTGATTTTACGAAAAAGGTTATTCTTTATAAAAAGATCTGCATGGCTTAAAATTTAATCATCAGATCAGTAATTTTATGCAGTGGTATACGAGGTATGTCAAAAAATTTAATTTTGCTTAAGAGAAAAGTACCTTTATTTTTAACAATATCGATTTTTTTATATAAAAAATGTTTGGAATAAAAATAACTTACAAATAGAAAAACTTAATTATTTACGTTTTTAAAATTATTAATATTTTTTGACATACCATCGTATACCACTGCAAAAATTAATATCTGATGATTGAATTTTAGGTTTTAGGCCATGCAGAACTTTTAAAAAAAATAACTTTTTTCGTAAAATCAATAATAAAAATGTTTCCCATATGTTACAAACTTAAGTAGACACGCTGTATTTAAGCTCTGTCCAAGTTACATATCGAGGGCCACACTGCAGTATCTCTAAATATAGTTTATCATTTAAAAGTTATAAGGTATTTAAAAATTAATTTAATTAATTATTTATCTGTTACTTACGAGGTACTGTGGTGTGATTGATACGCAAAATTTTAAACCATGATTAACGCGTAATATCGCGTTTTCTGTACAGCTATTGGTTGAAAGGTTAGGCTTTAGGTTTACAATTATGTATTATTGGCAATTCAAATTAAGGAGCAGCAGTGTTGCAATTCGCTTAATCAGCTGATAAAAATGGGTATCTAGATCAAAAGTGTCAAAAATATTTACCATATTTACAGAAATATACGATTTTGGGTTTGTGTCTCGGCTGGAAGCAAAAGCACTTTTGAAAATAAGGTATTAAATTTCAGACAAAATATTAGGCATTATGGTCTAAAAACCTAAATAATACAAAGAGTAGTTACCAGCTAACGTTCCGCGTAATTTTATATAAAGTGACAAAACGTAAGTTCATGAATATTTACACTTAACTGCAGGCATAACAAATCCGACTTTGCACCTTTTGCTTTATGGCAGGATTGTTTACGGAATCTATGATGACAACCACCAAAACACTAAGCACAAATTGTAGACTAATTATTCTTGTATCTTGTATTTTTATTGCATTTATTCAATAAATTATAAAAATTATTTAAGAAACACGATATTAACTGCCACAACAAGAAAAACTTGACTATGAATTGTCATGGACTCTTATACTTGTTCAAAATTATGCTGATGGGGGTTTTTAACACGTTGCAAACTGAATTTTAATTATCAATTTGCCTTTTAATAAAAAGCTGTACAGAAAACACAAAATTACGCGTTGCTCACGGTTTAAAATTTTGCTATGTAACTTAAACAGACCAAACAGAAACAAACCAATTATTAAAATGAGACAAATTACTTTGTTTTCTATCACTATATTTATCAACATTGTGACTGCAGTTTCGAAGCTTTGCTACATTTTCAAACTGAATATTCTAAACTACTTGAAACTTGTATATATATACACGTACAATTGGTTAACACATTTTTAATAATAGTGCCTATCCTAAATTTTAAAAAACTGTAAATAGTGGGCTGCTCCTCAGGTCGGTCTGGTCATTCAATAAATTTATTGAGGGGTTTTTATTGGCTTTGTAAATTTCAATAGACTCTAAAATGTTAAGTTTTTACTTTTCGGTGCGGTATATAAAATTTTAAGATTATCGACACTTGGGAATGAATGACCAGATGTTATAAAGTGGTTGGCAAAGTTTGAATTATTTTTATTTAGTACATATGACGATTTGTGTTCCTTAAACCTAATATTAAAATTTCTTCCTGTTTGCCCTACATATAAACTATTGCATTCTTCACAATTTAAACTATAAACTCCAGATTTATTTAATGGTAGTGTTTTTCCTTAGCATTAAAAAATAACTGAGAAATTTTTTGGGATGGCCTAAAGGCAATTTTTAAATTATTATTTTTTGTTAAGATGTGTGCTATTTTATCTGAAACTGGTCCAAAATATGTTAGGGTATGGTATGTTGGGGTGCTATTGGGTTTTATATATGGGTATATATGATTAAGGGCTAATTGTTTTTGTTTTTTATTAATTAGCGAATTTATGGTACTTAAATCAAAACCGTTATTTTTCGCAATAATTCTTATTGTATTTAATTCTATTTCACGTTTGTGGTTTTCTAAAGGGATGGAAAATGCTCTGTGTATCATTGTTCTATAGGCTGCAAGTTTATGTGTTTCGACACACCCCAAAACACAGATACCTTTTTATAAGCTTATTTTAAGAAAATAAGGTATTGTAAACATAGGTCCAGAAATGCATTGTTTTTAAAATACAAGATATTAAACTTAAAAAAAAGCCAGAATTCAAATAATATCCTAAATATTCGTTAACCGATATTATTTATTGTTCCAAGGGGTTTATTAGGCTCCAACCAAATTCAGTCCAATAAGTCCAATGGGGTTTCAAGTGGCGTCCGAACAAAGATTTATGACAAAAAAATATACCCCACTGACTTTTGTGCAATTTTAATACTTTTTGGAATAGAGCCAATAAAAATACACACCTTTTTGTCTTTTAATATTTTTTCATATTCTGTTTAGTTTTCGAGAAAAAAATAAAAACCCCTTAATTGCATATTCCTTAAGCACACAATAAACAAAGAAACATTGTTCTTTAAAAGATATTTTTTTTGGTATAAAATGTGTAACTAATTATAAAACAACACTAACACAAATACTAAATGTATTAACAATAGCATCAAAACTAAAAAAAATACCACACTATACTTTGGCCACTATAAATTAATTTTAAATACCTAGTAAGTAACTTCGGTTACTGTAGTTTTAAACCAATAAAATACATTTAGGCCATCCCAAAAAATTTCTCAGTTATTTTTTAATGCTAAGGAAAAAACACTACCATTAAATAAATCTGGAGTTTATAGTTTAAATTGTGAAGAATGCAATAGTTTATATGTAGGGCAAACAGGAAGAAATTTTAATATTAGGTTTAAGGAACACAAATCGTCATATGTACTAAATAAAAATAATTCAAACTTTGCCAACCACTTTATAACATCTGGTCATTCATTCCCAAGTGTCGATAATCTTAAAATTTTATATACCGCACCGAAAAGTAAAAACTTAACATTTTAGAGTCTATTGAAATTTACAAAGCCAATAAAACCCCTCAATAAATTTATTGAATGACCAGACCGACCTGAGGAGCAGCCCACTATTTACAGTTTTTTAAAATTTAGGATAGGCACTATTATTAAAAATGTGTTAACCAATTGTACGTGTATATATATACAAGTTTCAAGTAGTTTAGAATATTCAGTTTGAAAATGTAGCAAAGCTTCGAAACTGCAGTCACAATGTTGATAAATATAGTGATAGAAAACAAAGTAATTTGTCTCATTTTAATTTAAAATGGACTATCACAAAGTAACGGACAACTCAATCCAGTATTTAAACCAATTATTGATTTCTGGCTTTTAAAGAACTAAAAGAAAAGCTAATAAAAGAATATGAAATATATTTAGGCCATAAATAAACTATACAATGGAAAAAAATACAATAATTTCTTTGGAATAATCTTGAATTTCCATACCTACTTAAAAATTACGGTTTTAATAATTGGGAATCACGTCACATTAAATAAGGGTGTATAAAAAGATTTAAGGAAAATTAGTACCTATACAGTCTACATGACAGCCTTGAGTAACTTTAAATTTGGACATTTTAATAGGCCATACAGTTGTAGCAAAATTTTTGTATAAAGCAGAAATTTAAAGGATCCAATTTTAAATGTCTAAAAATAACTTAGAATTTAAAGTTCATGAACAGATTTAAAAAAAAGTCAAAATAATTTTTATGTGGACGGATTAATATAATACCAAAACTTTTTATTTTAAGAATCATTTGTAAAATATTTAATTTAAGATAAAAAACATATACAGGTTGTTTGCGTCAACCGTGTGCCAGAGTGCTGTAGTAGAATTTTCTTATTAAAATAAGAAAACTAGTTTTTGTAAACATGGGTCTTCAAATTTTTCGTTCTTAAGATACAGAGGCTGTTAAACTTTTCAAAAAGCTTTAAAATTTCGAAAACACTTATTTTAGTAAAATTGGTAAGACTAGATAAAAACGTTATTTAAATAATTAGTTATTTGCTTATAAGAAATTATAAAACCTAATTAAAAAAAAAATCTTTTAATATTTCTTTTATGGTCTAGGAATATGCAATTACGTGGATTTTATGTTTTACCCTTAAACTAAACAAGATACAATAAAAATTAGGATACATAAAATCTGTATTTTTATTTGCATAATGTAAAGAAACTATAGAAAGTTTACAAACACATTTTACAGTCAGTACTCTTTTTCATTAGAAATATTCATTCAGGTGCCGCTCGAGACGCCATTGGACTTTTACCAAATTAATGCTAAATTAGCCTTTTAATGCCATAAATAGCATTTTCAAATCACAACAAAACTGAGTAAAGGATATTATAAAAAACTATTTTTACAACTTTAACACCCTGTATCCTGAAAACGAAGAATTTTCGGTCCAATGTTTACATGATTCTTTTTTCATATTTTGATGAGAGGACTCTACCATAACAGATTGGCAGCATAGTTCATTAACAACCTGTATATTCCTTTGTATAAAGATAAAGATTGTTTACCAAAAAAAACCTTTTTATTTAAAAAAAACAACATAATTCTCAAATAAACTCAAATTCTAAATTTGAGATTATTATTATCTTTATACTCTTAGTATTTTTTCCTTAGAGTATAACATAACAATTCTCAAAAGTCTATTAAAAAAAATCTATTTAATATGTGAATAACATTAATTTGCTGGCTTTAAAAATGTCCATACTTAATGCTTTATATTGAACCACCAGGCTAAAATTAAACTATACCTAAAATATTTGCAACGGCTAGAAAGAAAACTTTGGACTGTTGTAATCAACTAAAAGGTCAAATTAAACTATCTATGCCAGTTTTAACACACTCTTATTAAAAACGGCAAAAAGAACAAAATAAGCAAAAAATAATTTAAACAATATACGGGTAGTGCGCCGCAGAGCGGAACATAGGAAATCCCACGTGAATTTTAAATAGGTTTATCATTGGTTCCCCTGTACATTTTACAGAAAAAATGTAAAAAAAATGTTTAAAGAGACCAATTTGACAAATCCTCGTGCCAAGTTTTGCCAAATTTTCGATTTAGGTTAAACCAGACACCTGTAAAATTAACGTTCTCACTGACATGGGAAAAAGTGTCAATAAATAAGTGGCAGCCTTATAATTTGGGCTCTAAAAGCTGCTTTGGGCTCTAGCAGCTGCTTCTTTATGGGGCAAGCTGATGTAGCCCCTTATTCCAAAACTGCTTTTGTCTTTAATGTAAATTGAACAAATATGTATCTATTTATTATTATTATTATAACAAATTGTTATGCTGTTGGCAGCTTTCTGTTTGGTTTTACCTGAACCAAAAATTTGGTAATTTTGCAATTACATTTAATTAAATAAATTAAGATTCGCTTATTAAAATTTTTTGAAACTTGACACGAGGGTTTGTCGAATTGGTCTCTTCCAAAAGGTATCTTACAGTTTTCTGTAAAATGTTCAGGGAAGCCAATAATTAACCTCCTTAAAATTTACATGGGATTTCCTATGTTCCGCTGGGCGAAGCACCAGCCGGATTATGCTTACATAAAAATTACTTTTCGTTACGAATTCATACAAGCTGTTAGATTAAATGACTTAACTTTAAAAATATCCTGTAAAAACAAGTCCAATAAACTGTTATATCTTTTTTATGTACGCGAAATACATGTACAGATCGCGCCAGGTCGATACGTTCAAATTGACTTTCAGTGTGTTAGCCACTAGCAGGTAGATATTAGACAAATAGTGCCTGCATGTAAAAATCCCGGAGAGGATGACGCATTGGTCTCGCTTTGCTTTATACCGTCTCCTTTCCACTCGTTGGCCAAAATTTCCCACTAACGTTTTGAAGTGGCGCAAAGTGTAAAGCTACTTTTCAAAGTTACCTATGGCAGAAATTACACACAAAAATTCGGTAAACCCAGAGTACAAAAAAGACGCAATAAAATATTATAATCTCACTTTTCTACTATAAACCAGTATAAAAAATATCGGCTAAAATGTAAAACAAAGATGAACAAATCTATATTAAAGCTATGAATGATGCATTGAACATACTAGAGAATTACACATAATAACATATGTCTACTTCTTACGTCACCAATTAGGTACTGCAGCGTGCTTTGTAAATAGTGATCTTAGGCCGCTTTCAGACGGGCTGCAAAAATGTAACTAGCGACTTTCTATAGTTACGTGGACGACAAAATGTCGTCAGTAGCGGCAGAACAACTATAAATTTGACAGAAGAAGCATTACTTTTGTTGCTTCTCCAAAAGCGAAGGCGTAAACGAAGAAAAACACGTAAATTTTGGGTACATCCCATTCTTAATGACCGTCTAAAATTTGGACAATTTCATACATTGTATCATATAGTAACTTTCCGTATCAAACGGCTCCATTTTTCAAATATCAATTCCAATGTCAAAACTTGTTTTTGTCGCCGCGCCGTGTATTTTGAAAGTAGTCCGTGCGAAAAGAAAAAGTTGTAGTCGGCGTGTAGTCAGTCGACGGGATCGGCAGAAGTTCCGATGCAGTCAAAAAACGCCCGTATGAAAAGGAATCGCTTTTTCAATGGTTGTTAAATGACAACGCAAATAACGACAATCAACCACAAACGATCGACTTTTGGCGGTCAACTTCGACTGCAAAAAGTCGCCCGTCTGAAAGCGGCCTAAGTGACAAAACATCACAATAGAATTTGAATTGTAGACTAACTGTACAATTTATTATACAAAAATAATAAAGAACAAAAACACAGCCAGTGTAAGTTTAGAACCCAAATAAACTAATGATTTTGTGTATAAAATTTCAAATCTGCATTTTCAATAATTAAAAATTAGATAAAATAAATATTTAAATGAAAGTCAGTATTTGGCGTATGATTTTATTAATTAAATAAACATACTATGTTTGTCATTAATAATATTTTATTTTGTTTTTTTTTTTCGGGGAGGGGCGTAACTTACGACAGCTGTAGCCCGAAGGGATACATATTTATATGGAAAAATGTCCTAGTTTGACCTCAACAATAGGCTCCTAAGATATTTGTACTGAATTTTAAAATGCTCTATATATAAAAGTTTTTTTATTTTTAAAAAACTGTGTTTTTAACGTAAAACATACAGTTAAGTAGTTGATTTACTTCACTTTTGCAGAGCAGCTGTCTCTAATTTTGTCAGTACCGATATTGGGACGTGCACAGAAAGCATAAAATGCTTTAATTTGCTTCTGAAATATGCCATTAAAGCAAAAAAATCAGCTATTACATAAAACTATATTTCTAAATTTTACGCCACTTTTAAAAATGGAAAGTTTAAATAGAATATTTCTGGATTTGCTTTTATGTTTTTTTATCTAAAGAAAAAAATGGGTTGTCAGTAGTTTTAGGATATCAAATATAGCCAAAAAATGTTACTGGTATCTCAAAACCTTCCCACAAAAAGTTAATATTTTATAAAAATATATTCTTTACAAGTTTCATATTCCAAATGTGTAAACAGTGATCAACGCGTAGTATCGCGATTTCCGAACGTCTATTGGTTGAACGGCAATAAAAAATAATTATAAACCTGAAGCCTTGCCAGCATTGTAGTTCCAATTAAAAATAATGGAATAAAATTTCTTAGAATAATTAAAAGTTATTAAATTAAATTGCTAAAATCACTCCACTGTAATAAGGTTCGAGTACGACTTGGATGTCGTAGTAGAAAGACAAATTACATCATAATTTAGAAAGTATCTTTGCTTCAAACCAATGGAATTCTTTAGTGCGTCCCAGTCTATTTTAGCCTACACGTGCACACTTGAATGAATTTGTTTATTTGCGTCGAATCTGTAACTTGGATAGATTTTAAAACCACTGACTAGCTACCTTGTGTGTTCTTTATACACGTTCAGCCAATTCAAAATGTTTAAAGGCAATGCGTAAAAAAACAAATTAACGCGTGTCTATCAGATAGAGACTAGACAAATAATGTTAGCATGTAAACATTTCCTGATGCAGTGACGCATGGCTCCAACTTTGATGTTGCTTTAATTGCCTATGAACCTTTTAAAGTATCTAAACGTTTCTGTTAATATTCATATAAAAAAATGGATGTCAGGATGTCAACGAAGCTATTAGACAAGCCATAACTCCTAGAATATTAGACCTAGCAAAATGAACCGTGGTATATGTAAATAGTATAAAAAGAGGTTTAACCGAAAATGGCTCCAACTTTAAATGAAACACCCTGTATATTTTAACATTGTTGGACTTTTGAGATAGTTCTTAATAGGAATTTGACATTTTTAAAAGTTTTTACGCCTACTTGATTTTTGAGAGCCATGGTCCTTTATTTATGTCCTTATTTTTAATCCGATCGCAAGTACATTATCATCGTTAGATTTTTCAAAAATCCTTTTTCAAAAAGTGCTTGTCTAAAAAAGGTTTTAAAAATGTCAATATTTAACTTATTTTATTCATATCTTTCAAACTAGTCACTAAAGAAGCTTTGTAATTGTATTTTTCTAATATCAACTGGTGTCCTTAGATTGTCACATTAAAGTTGCCTCAGGAATCTGAAAGATGATACAAGGTATCCCATTTAAAAATTGGAGCCATTGTGATTGGAAAGTGAAAAATACGCGAAAACTTTTCCTCTTTTCATATCATTTACCTATAACAAGTCTCATTTTGATATGTCTAATTCTTTAGGAGTTATGGCTTGTTTAATAAATTCGTTGACACCCGGTATAAAATGCAAATTTTTATTAATTTCCATTTTCATATCGCGTAAAACTCTTTTTCGTATACAGTATAAATCCATTTAAAATATATAAAAACTATTTTACATAAAAGAGAAAAGAACCTATAATAATTTTACCAAAAGGACTAATCACAACATACTCATATATCTTGCACGCCACTCCACATACTACCACTACTACTGTCGGACTTCGCGTCCATATCTATACTGGCTTGTCGCATAAGAGCTGATATTCTGCAGCTTTGCAGGAATAAAGCTATCGCATGGTAATAGCCTGGAAGCTGCCACGTTTCATTGTGCGTTCCTGCGGGTATTTCGAATAGTTGTTTTCGTATACTATTGCATCTAAGAAATGAATATAATTAATCAAATTGACTATAAACTAATGTACAAGATGTTTTTTGGTTGGGATTATAGGGTATAGACTAAACGGTAAGAGATACAAGAAAACTAAGATACATGTTCTGTTCTCTTGTTTAGTATTTAGTTTAATGGCGCAATCAAATCCACGCTAACTTGATTGGTTTAGAAGATATAGGTAATGTTCGAAATTCGTAGATTTTTATTATTGTCTTATTAAGGAAAAAGAAAATGTTTAAAAAGAAAAAAGCTGACCATTGCAAATTCCATTACTATAATACCAATCACCTAAATCATACGTTTTTTTGTAATTTGGACCTTTATAATCATTTTGTAAAAACTGATTATGACTAAAATCAAATTATTGATACTGTAGGCCAGGTCTTTTTCCCCCTTAAGACTTTTAACCCGTGGCTCATGAATCTTCACCCATTAGCTGTTCGCTGGAGTTCTTTATAGAACACGGGTAAGAACCACATCCTTACATAGTTGAATTGAAAATATGTCTTTGGTGGTACCCACCAAAAATTTGTGAAGGACATTTTTGGCAATGTGGAGAAAAAAATCTACACTGGTACAACTAATATTTTTAAGTTTGGTGCAAGGGTTCACTGACATTTAGAAGAAAACACCTTTTTTAAAATATCACTAGCTTTGGGTTGCCATTTTTATTCTCCATTCACGTTTTAATTATATCGTCCTTTTAATTGATCTTATACTCTCGTAAAAAAATAGTTACATTGGGCGCAACCTGAAACAGATAATCTTTATACAAAACGAAAGTATATAAATGTTAGCAAGTAAATATGAAAACTTTAGTAGGTTTTAATAGACCTGTTTCTATGCCTTTTTAAAAAATATTTAAAATTTCAATATATTTACCGGCTTTCAGTTATTATTTAGTAATTTTAAAAATTCTTGATACAAATTTTTAAATACATACTTATACCTAAACTTTTTAGTAGCTCTCACTGTATATCTTACAATACAGATTATAACAGATTAAAACAGAATAAAATTGCTAAAACAATAAAATACTAATCTGCATGCCGCAGCTTAATATCTTTATTGAAATAAATAGCAAGAATTTGAAATTATAACGATAAAAATTATTCTAGTTTGGTGACTATTGGATTATGGTTTTTAAAATAATTTATTAAGTTATTAAGAATAAAAAGTATATATTTTTTAAATTTTAGTCCATGAGACGAATCACTATGGAACGTAACGATATCGGCACGCACGTATCGGTATCGTCCGGATTTTAATTCGGTTGCTATAATCTCGCGGGATTAAATAATAAATATATCTAATATAATATAAATCCGATGCGTTATAAATGTTTTAATTTTGGAGATATACCGCAAACTTGCATTTTTTAAATGGGAAATCCTGTATCTGAGTATCTCAGAAAAGTGCATTTTGCAACAATATAATTATATAACACTTAATATTTTGCATTGTTTGAAACAGCTAAACTAACAAAAATATCTAAAAAACTAAATAACCATGGATTTAATCAATATTCATTTATTTCTTACCGTTTAACATATACCTACAATTCCAACCAAAAAGAAAACCACCCTGTACAGAATGGTTCACAATTTTTGTACCGATAGATCTGGCTGTTGGTACAATATGGTTATATGTTTTAAAAAAGTTGTAGCATTTTTCTAAACAACGAAAGAAATGCCCTATCACTCAATATTTATTGTCAACAATTCACTAAAAAGTTCTTCCTTTATAAACAAGGATCCCAACCCCGATCGATTTTTATTATAGGCTCTTGTTTTGAAAAAAATAATGGTTATGTATTTGTCTGGACACATTTGACATAATGAAATAAAATTTAAAATCAGTCAAAAACGGTTTAAGTTAGGTGAAGAACATTATGCATAAAATATACTTAAAATTAGGTAAAATCTAAAAATAAATATGATACAGGGTGTCCTACTTAAAACAAGAAAGTCAACATTAACTTCCGGTACAACCGGAACTGTTAAAATGTTTTAGTTGTATTTTTTTATCTTTGGACAAACCACCAAGGCTAAAAGCAAACTGACGACCGTGGGTGTCTTAAGCGAGGTATGACGGAGTTTCTTGACACGGGACTTAAATACTTGAAGATTTGGGGGGAAGGAAAGACCTCCGCGGGCAGCAGGTTCCACAATCTAGAAACTCTAGGGATAGAAGAACGAACAAAGTGGGATGTTCGGTGCTTGTCCAATTGAACTGTATAGGGATGCATACGCGCGGCACCACGAGTTTCTCTGTTGGGAACCGTGAGTGGAGGAACTATACTGGACAATTCTTCAGAGCAGAAGCCATGGAAGTACCTATAAAAAAGCGATAAATCCCCCACAGCCCGACGATGGGCAACAGAGGAAAGCCTTTCTGTAAGTGAAGGATAATTAATAAGACGAATAGCTCTTCTTTGAATGGAATCAAGAATGCTTAGGGTAGTGTATGCCTCCTACTAAACTAATAATGTTGCCAAATGTTCAAAATTTTCTAAAGCCCACTTTTCAAAAAATTGATCGCCGCCCTTCGTCGTAAGACCCTGTATATTATATACATTTTACAATAAGACTGTAATAAAAATATAAATAACATAAAGTTGTAAACACCTCTGATATATAACGAAACTAAATAAATAAGGAAAGCTAAAGTGTAGGAAATATTAATAAAAAAATCCTTTTACCTTTCAAATAAGGTTTGCATCATTTTGGAGGAACAAGAGCATCGGACAGTCCAGAAATAAAAAGTGTAGGCGTTCGTAAGTGCTTCACTTTGTGATATGACAGAAACTAACAAAAAAATAAAAAATTGGCCATTAAATTTCATCAATTTATACCAAATGAATTTAAAACCAACCTTATTTTTGTAAAAAGATGGGGAAATATTTCAGTATACCCCACCCTAGTAGGACACTAGCCATATCTGGTATGCTGGTAAAAGTGTTTTCCACTACTAAGCACCATATTTTATTGGTATAGTTTTCTCTTATTGCTAGGTCTATTGCTACAGCACCACCTGAAAAATTACACAAGGTATTTAAAAGTTAGGTAAAATATTTAAGGATTTAATAAATTAATTTAGTAAAATATTCTGGATTTATTTTAAGAATTTCATATTGTTCCAAAACACCCCGTATACAAACACCTATCGTCGTTTTTATACATTTATTAACAATGAAACGTAACTATGGTTACAACAATGACAAAATTTTTAGTTGTCAAGTTGAATTTATAGATTGACGTTTCCGTTACCGATCGCTGTTTGAAGTTTCGGTTTCTGATATGGTATATGAAAACGGTAAACAGAAACTATAAATACGCGCATTTAGTGTGACGTCACACGACGTTGACGTTTTTCTACCCTCAAGAACATATCCATTAGAGGCAGTCTTGCCGCTTAGCTGTGCAATCAATGGCAAGCTTAATAAATAATAGTTTAAAAAACTAAAAACACGCTTTTATATGCAACCGAACTAAAAATTAGAAAATAATTTTTCATTAAAAGAAAGATTGTCACTTCAGAGTAAAAAGCGTGGGGTGCTTAATATATTAAATGTTATAATTATTATATTTGCCAATATCTATGAGGGAAAAGTTATGAAAAAATAGTAAAATGTACCCCACGCTTTTTACTCTGAAGTGACAATCTTTCTTTTAATGAAAAATTATTTTCTAATTTTTAGTTCGGTTGCATATAAAAGCGTGTTTTTTAGTTTTTTAAACTATTATTTATTTTTCATTTTTAGTTCGATATGCATGTATGTATGTATGTATGTATGTAAAAATGCTCCAGTTTATTCACTAAAAAATTCCTTTGCCATTTTGTCAACAGTAGCTAATAAAAGCGTGTTTTCTTTAAAGTTCCTGAGAAAAGTTTGGGATGTTGCCAAAAGATGGCAACACTGGTGTTGTTTTTATAATATAAAGACATTTTTTTATCCTGGCGATCCTAACCAGGATAACGGGATACTGTTTGCAGATTATTGCATTGTCATGGGTCCTTGATACGTGTGCAAAGTTTCAAACAAATCGAATAGCTGGAAGTTGGTAAAAATTAGGCTCAAAGATTCCGTTACATAGATAGATAGATAGATAGATGGATAGTTACAACCCAAGTTAATAAAAGCGTGTTAAAAAGCAATAAACTTTAGCTCTGCATAATCGTAGTGGTCAGCAGGACAAAAGCGATAGATAGGTTAGGTGAATGAATATCACAAATAATTACAAAAATTTAAAATCAGTGTCACAAATAGCCGACACTAGTCACAAACACTTTAAAACACACAAAAACCCCACATAAATCGCGTTATTTTAACTTTCATCACAAGTTCCCATAATAAAAATCTATTATTTGGATTCCTTGCCTGCGTCGTGACGTCAGAACTAAATGCGCGTATTGACAAAATGTAAAGTTGTCGTTTCATCTTCTAACTGAAAACGTCAAATGGCAAACGGAAACAGAAATGTCAATCTATAAATTTAGCTTCAATGTCTCGAAGTTTACAGTACAAAAATCAAAACTATACTACTCTCCCAGGTTTTCCATCGCCTTTTTATAGTAAAGTGGAAAAGTCTTGAAAATTTTCTTAGTACAGGATAAAATAAAAGTGTTAAATGGATAATAGGGGTAAATAATTCAAATAAATTTATCAAACTAAATTAAATAGCCCTAATTCCATACAATTCTTTAAACTAAACACTTATTTTTAAAGTTTGTAACATTATGAACATATGTGCCAAATGCTTTTAATTTTAAAGAGACCTCATGTCTGGAAGGACAAGAAAATTAAGATATTAAAAAATGTGCTCAGTAAATTTAAAATATAAAAATGCCACACAAAAAAGTAAAAAAAAATCTTCCACATCAGAAAATGCCTCTTAATGGATCGGTGCCTATGTACCAAATTTCATTAAAACATCTATAAAAACGATTTTTTTTACAGCCATCTCAAAAGTTTTTAATTTTTTCAAAGCAGATTTTAATATTTTACTTTCGAATCATCCTGTATATTTTAGGTCGAATAAACTTAAAGTAATTGGAGAAGAAAAATTACTTAGTGAAACTTAAATATAATTGTAAGTCAAATTGTGTTAAAACTTGTAATAGAAGAAATAAATTTAATTACTTTTAACGACATTTTATTATTATTTTCATTTATTTTAATATTTTTATGGATCATAAATAATGTGCTAATAGTAGATTTTAAAATTATGATTAAATAATGAAATTATAGTAATGGACAATGAAAGTTTACTTAGACATGTATAATAATGTATTAAGTTTATAATACTTTAGATAACAGTAATCAGTTACTGGATAAAAACAGATTATTACTTAGTTGTTGTTAACTACTTACTAGGGATTAAAATTAAAAATGGAAATATAAACTGTACTAATGATTTCAAATTATACCTACATTTCTAGACAAAAAAAAATTAAAGAAACATAGAGTTTTTTAATATTTAGTTTAACACACAGTACAATAAAATAATACTTTACTTTAAAAAAATAAACCTACTCTTCTTATAAACACAAAATATGTTTCAGAGACTGCATTGAGGACATTGTATTTTGCAAACTTTGAGGCTACAGCAAGATATGGTATTATTTTTAGGGGTTGTAATTCCATGATACGAAATATTTTTGTTATACAAAAACGTTTATTGCGAAAACTATTTTTAAAATGTTATATAGGGAGAGTTGTAGAAATGTCTTTAAAGAAAAAGCTATTCTTACAATTTATGGTTTGTACATATTTGATACAATACTGTTTTTTTATAAAAATAGAAATAGATTTAGGGTAGAAAGTAATCATAATTACAACACACCTACAACAGAGGTAAATTACCCAATTCATCACCTATCATTGTTTGAAAAAGGACCATATTATAGAGGCATACATTTCTACAACAAGTTACCGAATGATATTAAAAGTGCACCGACTTTAAAAGTGTTTAAAAGAAAAGTAACACATTTTTAATACAAATAGAACCCTACAGTGTGAAAGACTATACAGAGAGACAATTGTTAATGTCTTTTTTTTGTTGAAATAATTTCTTTTTATGTTTATGTATTTGTATACCTGAATATGATCAGAAATAAAGAGTTTTTCTATTCTATTCTATTCTAAACACTAACTATTTTTAAGTTTGCATTTGCATAGATACTTGTTTTTTTTTACAAAAAAAAAACCAAAGATATGGAATATTGTCAATAACAATAAATAACCGAAAATATTAAAAATATAATGACAGATAACTCAGAAACAGATGTCTCCCCGTGGCCTAGTGGACAGAGCTTTGATCTTCGAAGCCAGAGGTCGGCGGTTCGATTCCAGGGGAACGATGGGTTAACCATCTAATAACCCGGCACCCACGGTACTCTGGTATTTAGGTATATGCCTTCGTGGGATGTCAAAAAAAAAAAAAATATATACAGCACAGATAAAGAAAAAAATAACAATAATAGTCTAATTTCTTTTACACTAAACTACTACAAGATTCGTTTAGTGAATAAAAGGTTTTTTGATTAAATATTTGGTTTTGATATCTTTGGCACTGACTCCATAAAATATTTGTGATATTTAATGCCCTTTGCAATCTGTTTTTTTTTGTTTATCTTGAATCTTATTTTTATATTCTCTGTTTATATACATTTTTACTTTTGCGCCATTAAATTAGGTACTGCTTAACTTTCATAACCAACAAAATTCTCTGCAATGCTATTAACAGTATGGACATGAATGGTAATGCTATTAAGCTTGGGATCCACGATGAGAAAGTTATTCATGAAATTTTTGTGCCATAAGTCAAAAATCACAAGTGTACCTGTAAAAACAAATATTTTTTTACAGTAAACTTGAAATATTTGACTCACAACACAAAAATTCATGAAAAACTTTAATCGTGAGTACCAAGCTTTAGGACAATGATAAAATTGCTAAAGCAACAATACAATGTGTCCAGTAACTCAATCAACAAACTTTAAGGAGTGATTCTACAGTGAAAAATAATAAAAAACATTGTATGAACATATGTCCTGAACGTCTTAGTTATTGAACTACGTGGTGTTAAAAATTTTAGGAAATATCTTTTTATAATAACTTTTATACCAATTTAGACATTTATAAAAAATTGGAAGATGTCTCCTATGCACTAAAAGTCATTTTTTGACATAAAATTTTTACCAGTGTCGTCCATAAAGGGTTTGGGTAAATATTTTTTAAGAAAAAATGCTACACCACTGCATTTTTTAAAATAAAAATCTTTTTTAAAACCTTATTTGGTTTAAAACAAATTCTGTATGTATAATTGCAAGGTACCTTACCTAGTGACCTTCCAAATACAACAATTTCAGAATGATTTATATCATTCCTAGTAAACAAATAATCTAGGCTAGCCTTGGCATCCATATAGAGACCCTCTTCTGAAGGACTACCTTCTGAAAGTCCATAGCCTCTATATTCAACCAACAAAATATTACAGTGTAGATTATGGTAGAGCCCTGCACAATTCTGCAATCTTAAAATTAAAAAATAAAAACTAATTTAGTACCATTTTTAATCATTCAGCCTATTGAAATTGGAAATAAATAGGCCTCCACTTACCTATGACCCATATTACCAGCATTTCCATGGAAAAAGACAAGTGTGGGAGCAAGTCGTTGTCGATCTTTAGGCTGATGAATAAAATACATATGTATAGTTGTGCCGTCTGGACATTTATGGTTGACACTTTCAAATGGAAGACCAAACATAGATGGTATTGGTATATAAACCCGGGAGTGACTTGGTAACTCTGGTGAGTACAGAAGGTTATCTTGAACTTGATATAAAATACCTTGAAAATAAAATAGAAATGAAAAAAAAACATTAGAACCAACTTAAAATATGTAAAAAAATGTAAGGCTAAAAAGTTGAAAGATTAAAATTTATAAACAACCAAAATAGAATGATTAATGATAACTTTCATTTTACTGAAAGCATTAAAAGGTAATTGTCTAGAAACTGTCCGCAACTCCGATTTCGACGAAATTTGGTATACGGGGGTTTTTGAAGCGCTGATCACGAATCTGAAAGAATTTTTAGTCGGAAACGTTTCGTTTTCGAGATATCCATCATCAAAGTTGATATTTGTACTAATCTTATTTTCACAATATTTTCCCTTCTTTTTGCACAAAATTCATATTATAATACTAAAATGGCACACAATATTTCATTTAACATCAAAAAACCCTTTAAAAACATTTTTTTATTATTAATTATATTAATTCAAAAGCTTTACTTTAAACAAACTCGTGTATGCAACCATAAATACATCTACATATTGTATTTATGGTTGCAGCATTTATGGGTAAATTATTTTCAATTTAATGAAAAAAACGTGTAAAATAAATAAAAAACAGGTTTTTTAAAAGGTGTTTATAAAATATTGTGTGGCAATTTAGTGTTTCATAAAAATTTTGTGCAAAAAGAAGGCGGAATATAGTGAAAATAAGGTTAGTGTAAATTACTACTTTGATGATGGATATCTCGACAACGAAACGTTTCCGACTAAAAATTCTTTCAGATTCGTGATCAACGCCCCAAAAAACCCCGTATACCAAATTTCGTCGAAATCGGAGTTGCGGACAGTTTCTAGACAATTACCCATTAAAATATTTCATCTCAAAAAAATTAACACATTTTGAGATTATTCTTTAAAGGTTTTAGATTTTTTAAAAATCCTAATTTTAACTGTTTTGAATGAACATTGTACCTAAATCTGAAGTATAATTCATCATATAATTATAATATATATAAAGTAGGTACCTAATTATTTTTACTTGTTTTCATTTTCATAATCACACTTTTAAACCAGTTAATGTAGAAGCCAAGCAAGTTTTAAAATACTATGCATGAATCCCCATTTTTTAAACAAAGGGTTATTTATTATACATTGATAGTCAATAAATCTACTTAAAAGATAAAGTTATATTTACCTGTAACAGCAAAAACTAGCAACAATATTGCAAATATCCCACCATACAAGTAGTAGAGTAAAAAACAAAATACTAATACTAATCCAGAATATGCCCAAACTTTTAAAACCATCCTTAATAAAATGGCCCCTATTTGAGAAAGGGGCACATAGCCTCCCATCCTTATCTTTTTCTCATATACTTTACACATGAACTATCAAAGCATCACAATTTTCTTTGTAAAAAATCAGGAAATTATTTAACTACTTAAAAGGTATTTTTATCAATTTATTAAGACATGTTTATTTCAATTACGTGTTTTTCCTGACTTTTAAACTGTTTCCAAAAATTCATAAAAAAGTAAATATAAAGTGACAAGTGACAAAAGACAAGCGTGACAAGCAAGATGTCTACCAAAAGAAAACAACTTTTATTTGTGTTGCTACTGGATAAGGGTTTGTGATATATTTTTTAACTGCCGCTACAAAAAGGCGTCAAAACTAAGGTCTTGTTGAATAAAAAACATAAAAATTGCTTGCCTTCTACTCTGGCGCTACGAAATTCAAGTCAATGGCCAGTTTGGTTCACACCCCATTAAGGCTTAACAAGACGCAGAGCGGCCCTTCTACATTATTTACAGTTTTAATTTTAGACTTCTAGACCCACTAGAAGAGATATCGATGTTATCTGCTGCGTCTACAATACAATATATATATCTAATCAATAAAATCTTAGTTATTGCATATTACACATACACATCAGCTGCTCCACATGCTAGGATTCTTTTAGAGTAGTTTCTTGCCCTCACTCTAAAACCCACACACTTGATGAACCACTTTTACTTCTCTAGTTTAATTAATTGCGGAACCGGAAAGAGAAAAATTACTGCTCTATTATAGACCTCTACCCTAAGCAACCTTCTCGCAAGGTAAAGCGCAGAGGTCACTTCTAATAGGTTATATTCTAAGGATAATTTACTTGCTTGCTTGCTTGTTTATGGCTTTCATGCTAGTGAATCGCCAGCTCTCTCCCTTCCGATCATATAAGCTATGTCGCTTATAAGTTTTCCAGGACTTTGTCGTTGGAACTTCTGGATAGTCGAGCTTTGTAGCTCCCAGAAGTTCCTAGCACATGTCAATAACGAAGCTATGAAATGCATAAATTGCGGCCATCTTCCCAAGAGCTGCTACTGACGTCACCCGCAGCGCCCGCCTCCATTCTCCGCCATTGAAGAATACCTCGGGCAGTACGTCAAACGGAAAAACATCAGGTTATAGGAATCTTCACTCACAGCGCCTAGCCCCAGAAAAAAGATGCCTTTTCAATTTAGCAGTGAGTTTCCTATCTTCCTCGGGGCACCAGAACGTCTTCTACATCCTCCATGCACGAATCTCCGTGAGAGCCCGGTATAAGCTCCCTTCCAACGTCTAATCACTACCGAGAACGAACGGAAACTGTAAGGGTAATTTAGTTGCTGATAATTTTTAAAACCAAAGTAAAAAAAGAGGAAAAAAAATTGAGGTTAGGTGAAGACGTCAAAGTAATTACCGTGAACCGTGAAAGAAAAAGTCAGTTTTAGATCAAATATCATGGCTGATGAACTTCAAAATGGGGATGTCGCTCCCCCAAAGACTGCCAAACAACTCGAGAAGGAAGCAAAGAAACAAGCCAAGTTGGACAAGTTAAAGCAAAAATTAGAAAAACAACAAAATGTTGTACCTAAAAAAGACGTAGAGGTATGCAGAAATAAGCATGTTTAATGATGCAATAATATTACCATATGTTTATTTATCTCATAAATTTTCTACCAGTATTTTTTTATATAACTACCAAGAGAGTAGATTTTAAAGAATTTGGTCTTTTAAACTGTAGTCTATTAGAGCAACAACAAGTCAAAATATGAAGTTTTATTTTTAAATTTACAGTTCGCTAAGCTAGTATTTATAAAAATACTTCTTTAATTTTTACAGAAAAAGAGAAGAAAAAGGAGGTTAAAGGTGCAGCTGTATATGATGCAAACACTCCTGAGGGTGAGAAAAAAGATGTTAGTCGGGGCCTTCCTGATTCATACAGTCCTAAATATGTTGAAGTAGCTTGGTATGGATGGTGGGAAAAACAAGGTTTTTTAAACCAGAATATGGGGTAAGTATATCACTTTATATTCTTAATTAAATAATAACAATTTTATTAGCAAATTACAAGATGTTCTTGTTTTAATTACAGCCTTACTTACCTTTCCCAAATTGGCCCTTTTGTTCTTAAAATAAATACCTTGGTTTTAAAAAATTAAATAGTCTTGTTCAGTATACCTGGATACCAAATGGTATAAAAAGACCAAAAAGTATATTGGTCTTGGTACTAATATCCTCAGTTTTAAGTTAAATGTCACAAAGTATATTTTGCCTAGAAAATTAGGGAAACATACCTAAGTAATTTGCAGTAAAAGTTTATTAAATTAAAACCCCTATTTCTAAAATATTCCAATAAAATTTTTAACATAAATATGAAGGACAGTTTTAATGTAAATGGCAAGCAATGTAAACAAAATGAAAAATCTAAAAAAAACAGGCTTACAAAAGTCGTAGGGTTTTAGGAATTTTGCCATCTTAAGAATTAAGTAGCTGTTATGATGATAATAACAATTTATGTTGACATCTAAAAAAATTTGAAAACTATATATTTTTAAAAGTTATCTTATTGCTTTTATGATAAAAACAGCTTATTTAATTGGGCAGTTAAATTTTATTTGCTTAATAAAGTTTTTTGTTTTTCATTTAATTATATTGGCAAAACCTTTTGGTTCTGTAGTCTATTATATTTCTAGTTATCTATGCTACTTGCTTAGTTTTGGGTAAATTTTGCTAGAAAAACGCATAGTTAAAACAAAACAGAATTTATTATTTAGTACTAAATATCTCAACACTTTTCTTGTATTCTGATATGCTCTTTATAAAATAATTTTTGTCTCTTTTTTCATCAGTACCATCATTACTAGAAGTGTTATCTAGAAAAACAATTTCCAACTTTTCACCTCTAGGAGGCTGTTTTGGATCTTCAACTATCACATCCTTATAACCAACAATTTGAATGCTAAGTTTTCTAAAATTTTCTTTATTACCAAAAGCATTATGTGCATTCCACCAGGATCTTATTTCCTTTAGGTCTGTTTGTTCTATAGCATCAATTTCACGCTTGATTCGATCAAAAATATAGTCTCCACTTGTAATTTCTGACCAATTTCTGTCAACCTCTTCCTTAAGATGAACATCTGTACATTGTTTCATTTTAATAAGGTTGTGTTTTATTTTCTGGAACCCTTCTTCCTCTAAGTCACCAAGCAGTTTTTGTGTATGCTTTAAAAATGCTTCAATTCGTTCATCAACATACTGTGTGGTGGTTTTAGTAGCTTGTGCGTTTACAGTAATAGTGTAACCTAAAACGCCAAAAGTGTCTCTAATTGAGCAATAAACATGATAACCTAGCTGCTCTTTAGTTCTTAAAATGTCAAATAAAGGTTCTTCTATAACCATCATTATAAGATCTATCATAACACTATTTTGAACAGTGAAATGATCCGATTGGTAATAGTTTGTTATAATGGAATTTGGATCATTTTTACTAAAACTTTTTACTCTACAACACTGTTCTCCTTTATTGACTCTCACCACATTATATTTAGGCTGGTCCTCCTTTTTAATTCTGCATAATTAAGTTTTTGTATGAAATTATTAACATTAGTAAAGGTAGTATCTTGGCTGACATTTCCTTGCACCAGAGCTTTAACATACAGTGATTTAAAAAAGTCTCTAGTATATTTCTGCATATCCTTAAAAACAACATCTAACATTGCAGAATAGCGGTCTACAGGGTGCCAATTGTGGTCAGCTATTAAATTAATTCTTATATCTTTAGCTAATCCAGTGGGTTTTAACAATTTATTATAGTAGCTTTTGAGCAATTTGTCCTTAATAGCTTGAAACATATCTTCAGTTATTTCATCACTTAGATTTACCAAATATTTTACTATTAAGTTTAACAAAATGGGTAATTTTTCATTAAAACCGCCAACTTTTACTATTAGGCCCCTTTCATATGCAATAAAGGAATGAGATAGGTCAGCACTTGTAGCAGGATAAATTTCTTCTGAAATATCTATACTTAACAAGTTAACAAGGGTATCTAACATACATAAATGCTTAGCATCACAATTTGATAGTGGACTAATCAGATAAAAGCAATAGTATGCTGTGGGAAGTTTAAATTTTAGATCTCTTCTGTACCATAGCTCTACTAAAGGACTATCAAGGATTTTTTCTGGATAGTCAGGATTATTGTCTATGTCTGGTAAAATGCTAAAATCCTTTGTAATAAAATCATTAGGAGGTGGAACAAACAGCTCTGGATTAAGCCTGGCATTTTTCCATTGTGTCATCCATTTTTCTGGAATATCCCTGACAGTGTATTGTGTTCCAAACCATTTTTCTGTCATATCAAACTCAATTCCTTTATCAGGCCTATGTCCTACTATCATAATGTTTGCTTTATCAGGGGTCATTTTATCAATGAGCATATTAATGGTGTCTGGATCATACTCAAAATAAAGTTCAGATCCTGTAATGTAATCTTCAGGTGGATAAAATTGCATTGCTTCACATATGTCCTCTACTATTTCCACTGCACTTTCTTCTCTGGCATATTTAAAGGCCATATTAGAAATTGATTGTAATTCGTCAAACACTCTTTGTTGAGGACCAGATTCTTTAAGCATTCTTAGATACGAAAAAACTGATTCCACTACATCACCTAGGTGGTTGTAGCCCTCATCAGTAAGATTAAAATTGACAGTAAAGAATGTGTAAAGGGAATTATGTTCAATGCCAGTCTCCCCATTTCCAATTGTGGTTCCTAGGACCCATAGCTTCTTTTTAAATATGATAGTAAACTTCCTTTTCCTTCATCACCCAATAAGTAAGAAAGAACATGATGGGGCTTGCTCTTGTACTTATCTTTTAAAGAGGGTAAAGCCCAGGTAAGGTCAACTTGACATAAATCTTTTACAGGTTTCACATAATATATTCTGTTAAATTCAGGTGTATCAAAGTGATTTTCATAAAGTTGAGAGTAATTATCAGGTGGCAAGCCATTGTTAGGTACCCCAGCAAAACTATTAATAACATACTCTTCTAGTTCTTCTAAAGATAGACGAGCTTGAATTGCTAGAGTCATTCTATGAGCTGAGTAGTGTCGTTTTCTAAACTCATGTACTCCTTTATACAGGTCTTCATCATTTATGTTATCTCGCAGGGTTATTAAGTTACCCCATGGAAAACTATTTACTGGGGAATCCTTTTTGCAAGATTACATATAAGTTGTTCTTTTCTAGACCCATCTGAAGTTACTGATATTTGAAATTCTGATTCTATTGCTTCCCTTTCTCTAGTCATGGCTTCACGTTTCATTAATGGAGCTTTAAAAAATTGAGAAAACCTGTCTAAAGATTCTGCTAAATGTTTTTCAAGGCACTCAAAGTAAAACACTGTTGTTTCAGCATCAGTGGATGCATTGTCGCTCCCACCATTTTGTTTGATGAATTCGTCAAAGGCGTTTTCTTTGGGATATTTTTCGCTTCCCATGAAAACCATGTGTTCCAGAAAATGGGCCATTCCAGGAACATCTTTAGGGTCACTAAAGCTACCTACTCCTATACATAAACCAGCAGCTGCCATTTTTTGGGTGTGTGCTAGTTTATGACTTTTAGGATTTTCTTCATCTTCCACTTCTTCCATTGATATGTTGTCATCTTCTGAACCTAACATAAAAATAAACATCTTAAATGATTAGTTTTGAAAAGTAAATTAATACTTTTGTGTTGTCGGTCTATTACAATGAGTTTGAGTTCCCTTTTAAAACCTGAACCATTTGGTAAATTATAATGAAATTTGAAATGATCATAGTCTAAGATCCGAAAAGGAAGTGACTTGCATCCATCTATTTACCGGATGATAAAAACTATTTTATATTAAATATAGTATTTAAACAAAGGTATTGTTACAGATTTGCTTAAAAAAATATGGTTAAGGCTATATTTAAATTTAAAAAAAAACACCTCAATATTTTTGACACACCCTGTTTGCTATTACTGACAACTCTAAATATCATGGTGATAGCTGGGTGTAGTATCAGAATATTTTTTCAATGGAAATGGTGGTCGTGTGAATCCTCGTCTTTTTATGTTCAAAAAATTTTCCAATTTTAATAACTTCTTTAAATAAAAACCAGTAATAAAGCCTTCTATGTCTTACTTGTTAAATTAAAATTCAGTGTTTTGGTACTTAAATAATGTTGGTGGACTGAGGAGTCAAATGGATGTAGGCAAGAAATAAGGGTAATTATTTTCAAACCGGACGCTTCGCCGCTTGTAATGAAATTTGGTATACGGGGGTTTTTGGGAAGCTGATTATGAATGTGAAAGAATTTTTAGTCGGACTCGTTTAGTTCTCAAGATATTCATCATCAGACTTGATAACCAAAACTAACCTTAATTTACTATTTCCCCCTTCTTTTGCACTAAATTCTTGAGTTTTCTGCTAAATTGGTACTTAATATTTAATTTTCCACCTCTAAAAACCTCATTTTTCTATTTATTTTACCTATTTTTTCCATAAAATTGTAAAGCTTTACTTTTGTAATTGAGAATGAAGCTTTACAATTTTAAGAAAAAACGGGTAAAATAAATAGAAAAATGGGGTTTTTAGAGATGGAAATCAAATATTGAGTACCAATTTAACATTCAATCAAGAATTAAGTGCAATAAACACTTATACCAATAAGATTGTAAATTTTATAGGCTGAAGGACCAATGGTCAATGGCCTACTGGGAGACCAATAAATAACATATAAATAAATAAAATAAGTGCAATAAGAAGGGGAAATAGTGATTTCAGATTAGTTTTGGTTTTCAAGTCTGATGATGTATATCTCGAGAGCAAAACAAGTTCGACTAAAGATTCTTTCAGATTCGAAATCAACGCCTTAAAAAGCCCGTATACCAAATTTTAAAATCGACGAGGCGTCCGGTTTGTAAATAATTACCCAAATAAGACTTTGAAGACAGTCAAAAAATAAAATAAACATTTTTTTTAGAGCAAAATTACCTTCACTCTCCTCTGTTATTGTTCCACAATCCGATCCGGATTCATCAGAGTCAGAATCGTCAATACATTCATTATTTATAAAAGAACTTTTGTCTGAAATAAGACAAGCTGTCAAACCATTGGCCAAGCGAATAACTTTGTATTCTTTCTTATCACTTTCACTTTTAACTGGAGTTGCTAGGACTTCAAATGTAGCAGTTTTCCGTGAGCACAGAGTGGATTTTTTGTCTAAAATGGGCTTATTTCTTGAAGTGCAAATATCCCCTTTTCTGGATTTACTCATTATACTACTTGTTTTTTTATAAATTTTGAAACAATTTCTAAATAATCTAGAAGAAATTAGCATTCAAATAAAGATTTTGTTAGTTAATAATTAAATTTTGGAATAATTTGTCAAGAAAAACAAAAAATAAATGACATTACTTTACTTTGTAAAAACCTTAACAACCTGCAAAAGTTAACCTAAAACTTTTGCAAAATATTTTTAGGTTAATTTAAGGGTTTCCTCTTCATTTAATCAACACCTAACTTAAGTTGGCTTACGTGTAGCAACATTTTGTATGTTACAATCTTGGAGCATATACATGCTAGAGGTAGCCTTGTGACAACAGTTTGTGTGAAAGCAATTTTTTCATTTATCGCGCTCCACGTGTAAGTTCGAGGTAAAGGGATAAATGCTTAAGGTAAAGTGAACACGGCTGAGACTCTGTAAGAAACATAAGGAAAATAGGAATAGAGAAAGGAAAGAGATATCTCTGCCCTTACGTCACATTTTTGGCGGGACAGTACCGCTTTTGGCGGACTGGAAATAAATGAATTTGTATACAGGGTGTTCTAATTTAAAAGCCTTAACGCCTAGTATTTCAGAAATGACGCAAGTTCGGACATATGTGTTTATATGAACTTTTTTTTCATAAAAAGGCATAAGAAATCACCCCCTTAAGTTTCGTACCTCAGTTAGGAAACACCCTGTGTTATAATAATTATAGTTTGTAGATGTTCTATGAATTAATATATTGCAAAGATTTTTTATGCAATGGGTTAATTGGCACTAATGAGATTAAAATGAACATAAGATAATATGCTAAAAAACACTTTTAAACTTTAATTTGTTAAAAAAGTGGACTTTTACACATAGGAGACACATACAGTGTGTCCCAGGATACATGTTGGTGTTATATAAGAATATGAGGACAAATGGACGGAAAGAATATGAAAGTCGTTTTGTGGAAAACTTTTATTTGTCTTGTGGCATTATCCTGAGACACACTGGTGTATACATTATATTATTTAATTTCAGTTTAACTAAACAACTTTTAAATTGAATAAAATATTTTTAAAAATATGAATTTAAAAACTAAGTGATTTTGGTAAATATAAGTAAGGAACTAAAAACGGAAAAAGGTCGACTAGCTGTTTTTTTCTTGCTTACATCGTTTTTTTTTTTGGGCCATCACGATTCTGAAAGGTTTTATTCTGAAAAGTTTTATTTTTTGGAGCTATTCATCATCAATCTTACAAAGCAACCTTAATAAATCCCCTTTTTTGCACTTTTTCAGATTCCTCAGAAAACCCCGGCTTGCAAAAATTATTATTACACTGGTCAACGCGATTTTTGTGTCTGACTTCTCCAGATTTAATTTTAGTTTGTTTTTAGTACAAAACTAAGCAATATATATTTGTTTTTATGAAAGTTTGCTTTTGTAGAAATTACAGCAATTTTCCAAGTTTTTGGGAAAAATCAATGATTTTTATACAGGCTGTAATTTAATTGATGGCTAAAAATACAGAATTGATCTAATTCCTTGGCTAATTTTGGTAATAAAAATGGTTTTCTTATTCCTCGGCCACGATACTAAGCGTCAGCGCAGCCAGCGTTCAGCGACAAATGTGAGAGCGCTGTCTTTGATCTTTATGCGAGAATTAAATAACTTGTTTATTTAAATCAGCCACTCGACGCTGACGCTGGTTATCGTTTCCGAGACTTTATTATAACTTCAAAACTCTTTGAGATATTTTCATAAAATTTGACAAGCATCTACTAAGCACCAATAGGCATATTTTATTGTAAATGTTTTTTAATAATTTCTACCAGTGGCGTCCGAACGGGATGTATACTGGAGATTTTTCAAAAAATATATAGTGCGGCACTGGTTTTTCAAAAATAAAAATAATTTTGAAATTTTCATTTATTTTTCAAGAAATTTAACCTTTTGACTTTTTTTCTCCAGTGCAAAATTTTCGCGCAAAAAATAAAAACCGTTTTGTGGTATTGGTATATTGAAATTATTTTGAAATAGTATGCTGGTGCACTATTTTTAGTTTTTTTACCGGAAAATCGTGCCTCGGAGTAAAAAAGTCATAAAGGCAAATTTGTTGTCAAATAAATGAGAATTTAAAAAACGATTTTTATTTTTGGAAAAGTAGTGGCGTACAATATTTTTATTTTTAATTGTATTTCCTTTTTGTTTGTATGAGCTCTATTATATTAAATATACCTATCCACGTGAATCAGACAAAAGGAAACTTTAAGAACTAAAAATAAAAATTTAGGTGTTTTTCAATGTCTAGAATCAGAATTTAAGCATGGGAACAGAAACACTACAAAATATATATATTTTTGTTGACTGGTGTTATTAGCGTGGTGTCCGATAAGTAAACTTTTACTAAGCATTATAATTGGTAAAAAATGGCAAAGCCATTTTGAAAATTTACTGAAGATAGGTGAATTCTGGAGCAAAACTGACTCCGGGAGCTTCAGCAAACTGAATTAAAAACACTGTAGCCTGTGATTCACCTCTATCTTTTTAAATAATATCAAAACTTTAACATTTAAAAATAAACTACTTAATAATAAAAATTCTGTTTTTGAAATACCTTGTATAGTTACTAATACTGTTAATAAAATAAGTGTATCCAAACATTTTTTATTTATTTATTTTTGAATCTTGTACCTGGGCGAAGTTATTTCATGTATAAATAGAGTTGGGAAATCCAATAACTACTTTTACACAACTAAGGGAAAGTCACGCTTCTTAAAGAAAATCTCACTTATTTTTTAAGGACAGGCGCTTGTGGCGGCTTCGGTTGTATCGGCGAGCGTCGATCACCGGAGTTAAGCAGTGAAATGCGCGCCCATAATTTGGATGGGTGTCCGGCGACAGCGGTGTTTCGGGCAGCGGCACACGGTGTTCTCTGCTCGGGGATGCGGACCGAGCAACAACCATCCAATTTATGGAATGAATGGTGTGTGAATGAGAAGGAGTAGGGGTCAAGGTACAATAAGCCTTCAGGCTGCAGTGCACCATCTAGGGGGCGGTCGTCGGACCTGGGTGGGATGACCCCGAAAGGGTGAAAAAAAAAAAAAGGACAACAAATCTAGGTTTTCGGTAGCACGGTCCATAATTGGAAAGGGAGTACAATAAGTTAGTAGGCTTATTGTGCTAGAAAACAGTATTAAAAAAAACCGCCTTTACTATATATGTGAAAGAAATTGTTAAGCTTTATGTAAACTTGAACTTATTTTTTCAGAGAAAATCTATTTCGGACGCCTCTAAGAAGTTTGTTATTATTATTCCTCCCCCAAATGTAACGGGATCTCTCCATTTGGGGCATGCCTTGACTAACGCAATTCAAGACTCAATTGTAAGATGGTAAGTTTAAATTCAGTGTCTGTCTGAATGTGGTAGATTATGATTTAGTAGTAATATTAGAAGAATTTTGGACTTCTTTTGTCTTTATTCAATTTATACACACAACGTTTCGGGCAGTACTAACTCTGTCTGTTTACAAGTAGTGTAAACTTACTGAATAAAGTAAATAAAAACAATAGGAGTTTGAAATTCTTCTAATATTTCTATTTAAATTTATGAGATATTTAACTGTATAAGAAACAATAAGGTAAACTCTGAAGGCCCAATTGGATGCTATTCATTTTAAGTCTGTCAATTTTTTTTTCAAACCTTTGTTGATTGATTATTTTTTTCTACGAGCTGCTTATGAGAGCTGGTGAAATAAACTTATTATTTAAAGATAAATAGCATTTTTATACGACCAAATAATGAGCTTCGTTCTTCAGTAGCACAAAAACATTGGTAAAATATACATATTGGCCCAAAAAAGGTAAAGCAAGTTTTTTTTTATGGTACAATATACATACGTTATGCTTTCTATACCATTTATATTCACTATTGGTCCTATATTAAAAAATATGTATTATTATTATTATTATTTAAGACGCAGAACAAACAAGGAACGTCATAAATATGATTTCTTAACTGATATACTGGGCCATTCTTAACCTGTATGCATAATCTTGTAAAATTATGGCTAGGAAGATAATCAATTATTTAAAATAACAAAATAAGTGTGACCTATGGGGACAAATATTAAATAATAATGGAACACAAGGTAGCAAACTATGTTTTTTCTCAGAAATAATTTGGTATAATAATTATTATAAGAAATAAATTTAATTAGAATCACATAAAAATAAACTCACTATCACAAACTTATAAAAGGGTATAAAAAAATCAGCTAATGATTCTTTAACGAAAAAGTTTACTCCCCTGATGTTTTATCATTAGTTATTGTCGCTCCTCAGAACCACCTTCTGATTTTACTTAAAATAATTGATTATCTTCCCAACGAAAAATACTGTAGCAACTTTTTTAAAACTTTATGCGTATGGGTTAAGAAGGCGCGTGGAATGCGCGCCCATAATTTGGATGGGTGTCCGGCGACAGCGGTGTTTTGGGCAACGGCACACGGTGTTCTGCTTGGGGATGCGGTCCGAGCAACAACGATCCAAGTTATGGAATGAATGGTGTGTGAATGAGAAGGAGTAGGGGTCAAGGTACAATAAACCTTCAGGCTGCAGTGCACCACCTAGGGGGCGGTCGTCGGACCTGGGTGGGATGACCCCGAAAGGGTGAAAAAAAATGGGTTAAGAATCACTCTGTATAAATAAATACCGCTTAAATACGTGCAATAACTGAGCATTTTAGAAGTGTAAATATGTTATAAATATTGGCTAAATATAAAATCATAATACAGGGTGTCTCTAAAGGTCAGTACAAAATGCTACGACAAATTCCTTGGATTAAAATACAACGATTTAACACAATTTACCTTAGTTGAAAAGTTGATCGTTTGGATGATACAGGGTGTCAAATTTTCTATTTATTTCTACTATATTACAAAATTTGGTATAAAGGAGTTTTTTAAAGTAAGAAATTAAAAGCTGTGTTGCTATTAAATATAGAGGAGCCACCTGCAGTTCTTTGCTTTTGTTCAAAGTGTCAATACTTTTTTACCTCGGTATATTATAATCTTAGTAGATAATTTTAGTTCTTCTACATTTTTTGAACAAAAAGGTATAATTGATAAATATCGCTATGAGCAACCGTTTCTAAGATATTTTAGATTAAACATTTTATTTCACATAAAATATTCCTTCATATTCCTTTACGCTTTATTTAGGCCACCTGGGTTTCTTTAAAGGGTCTGGAAAAAGTGGTTCTACAATTTCCTGACGCCAAAATACAAGGATTTAAACCAATTTGCCTTTGTTGAAAAGTTGATCGTTTGCGAGATACAGGGTGTCCAGGTAGAAAAAAAAATGGAAAATTTGACACTCTGTATCTTGCAAACCAGCAACCTTTCGACTAGGGTAAATTGCATTAGATGGTTGTATTTTGACCCAAAGAACTTGGGGTAGCATTTTATACAGACCGGTTTGACACTACCAGGTGGCATAGATAAAGCTAAAAAGAATGCAATACAATGGGAAACTTAATCTGCAATATCTTAAAAACGGTTGCTCGTAGCGATATATATCAAGTATACTTTTTGTGCAAAAAATATGGGCGAATACAAATTCTCTACCAAAATTAAAATATACCGAGGCAAAAAAATTATGACACTTTGAACCTAAGCAAAGGACTGCATAAATGCTTAAATAAAATATAATAAAAACTTTGACCCCTGTATCTTAAAAACCATTAACTTTTCGACTTAGGAAAATTGTGTTAATTTGTTGTAATTTGGTCCAAGGAATTTGTGGTAGCATTTTGTACAGACCTTTACAGACACCCTGTGTATGCATAAGTTCTATTGTCAGTATTGGCTATAAGTTAAAAAATTGGATCAATTTACAATATTTTACCAACGTCGCCAAAAAGGTTGAGCAAATATGCAGTGCTACTAGGGTTGTTTTCATTTTTATTTCTCAAAATATTTACCCATATTAAACAAAAGAAAATAATAATAATAAAAATTAAAAACTCATATATTTTGCGAAATGCTAAAAATTAATATTTTTTGAAATAAACCGATATACCAAATTTTTTGACACTCTTCTCAAACTCTAATATTGTTAGGAAGCGCATGAGCGGTTACATGACGCTGTGGAACCCTGGTTGTGACCACGCTGGTATAGCTACCCAAGTGGTGGTAGAAAAGAAATTATGGAAAGAAGAGAAAAACGCGACATGATATTGGAAGAGAACATTTTGTTAAGAAGGTTTGGCAGTGGAAAGATGAGTAAGTTGATTAAATAAAAAATATTTTGTTTTATACATTTTTGGTTCTACGGAAAAATGTTGCTGAAGGGTGGGTGGCACGTCAATGTCATCAATATTTTTCTTAAAATATAGAAAGACGACATTTTGATCGCGAATAAATTTAGAACAAATAAAATTATTAAGATGCTGTTTTCAAAGATAGGTTTATAGTAGATGAGCCCACGATGCTTAATGGGGATTTACCCGACCGAGCGTCATAGAAACCTGTTGCGTTGCAAAGCTTAAATAATAAGAAGAATAAAATGTTATATAATGTATACCTTTTTATCAATGGGGAAGCAGCTATAGATTTTTAAATATGTCAAAAAAATACTGGTATTATTTCGGCTTGTGGAAATCGTTCGGATCGTATTGGATTGTATATTTTTTCGTTATTCTTAAATTATTTTTTCAAATTAAAAAAAAAAATAGTCACGATCGAGAATGTCAAAATGATGTTTTTAGCTCTCCGCTTTCTTTATGCCACTCTCAAATTGTCAGATTATTAGAATATACACTGATTAGCATGTAATTAACTCACCCTATCTTAATCTGACGTGACCGAAAATTTTTGACGAATAGATTTTTATTTTTTACCATCGGCCCTGTATACGGGGCTCATATTTGGTGGAGGTAGTTAACCGGGAACAAGGTATCCTCCGGTATACTAATCTGTCGCGGGTCATATGCCAAGAACCCTAACAACCAGGACATGTTATTGTAAACAATGATTATTAAGCAATTATTATTAACGTATTGTACATTTCTAGTTTATTATAATTTCAATAAGTTAGTGAGTCTTAAGTCATATCTTGTACTGTTAAGTCCATTTTTTAGAAATAAATTGTTTTGTTAAAGTTGCTCCGCTGGTTTAAGTTTATAATTCGCGCTGTACTAAATCCGGAAATCCCCTCTTGGGCTCCCCTACCATAGATTTTTTAAAAGCTTTTTATCATATCTTTCCCATTTTGTTGTGACTTTTCGTTAGCACAAAAAGAAATGTCCGATTTTCCGACATAGGGAAACTTTATTATTTTAAATGGGGTACCCTGTATATTTTTCGCTCCTCCTATTGACAGAAAAAAGAACATAGGTTATACAGGTTGAGCTAAATAACATAACACATAGGCAATGTGGCGAAAAGAGACAATCTAACTAAATGCCGGCCTGTAAACATAGGTGACTAATACTGCTTGTTTGTTTATTACATTACTCGCCGATGTACCAAAACTGCTTGCTCATATAGTATAATGATTATTATGTAGTAGCAACTTATACTAAAGTATTTAAATGAAATATTTAAACTAGAAAGTAAAATTAGAAATGAACACACAAACATTGCATCCTAAATAAAATATTTGTATTTTTAATGGATTCTGAATACATAAAGATTTTGAATTGAATTTTAGCTTAAATAAAAGAACGCAATTAAAACGTATAAAGGCCGTATCCAACGTTAACGGCATGTTTATAAATCACGGGTTGTAGGCTGTAGTGTTAGAAAAACATATTGTCATATGTCCTGAATATAAGTAAAACGTGCTATTTTATATTGATAGTGTTCCATCAAGTAATAGTTGCTTTGTTTATTTTTTAGAAAAGGTGTTCGCATTTACCATCAATTAAAAATGATGGGCGCCTCTTACGATTGGGATAGGGCAGCATTTACTATGGATCCCAAAATGTGCAAAGCTGTATCAGAAGCCTTTATAAGATTGCACGAAGATGGCACTATTTATCGTTCCAACAGATTAGTCAATTGGTCCTGTACTTTAAAGTCTGCTATTTCTGATATAGAAGTAAGTTTTAATAGAATATTGGATGCGCCATCATTTTACAGGGTGTCCACTAATTATTGGTACGCAGAAAAACCACAGATTCCTTACGCCAAAATATTAGGGTTTAATTAAACATGCATTTCATAAAAGTTGAGCTTAGTTCATATACTTGCAAAATGCGATTTGCGAATTGCGAAACGTGTTCTGATTGGTCAATGTAAACCAATCAGAACATGTTTTGCAATTCGCAAATAGCATTTCGCAAGTAAACGAACTAAGATTAAGGAAGATACAGGATGTCAAAGTAAAAAAAATATATTTGTATTTTTGGATAATTTTTTAAAACTTTAAATATTGTAATGAAACTTGGCGTCTGGAGGTGTTTTTGATGTGAATTATTCAGATCTGATATTAATTTTTATGTGTTAACATAGAGCGCTACCTACGCTACTTTGAATTTCTTTAAAACGTCGCAACTTTTTGTGCTACCCTGTATCTAAGTATCTAAGTAAACCAGCAAACTGTTCTATGCTTTCTACACTAAAAAGGTAAACTTGATTAGCATCAGAACAACTGCCACATCATATACAAATACTTTAATGCAAGAGTTTTCAAACTTATTTGTACCGTGACGCTCCTCAACTCTCAAACGCCGTTCGAAAATACGTACCAGTTTAAATGAGCATAAAAATGAATTTAAAGAGATGATAATGTGAAAGATGTGCTAGCTTTTCTAAGCATGGCTTTTCGAGACGGGGCTCCCGTTTGGGAATTGCCCACTCTTTGTCTAGACAAGTCGGTAATAGAACCTTTAATGCTGCAGTGCTGGTAGCACAATATTCCTGAGAAACTGAACTTCAAATATTAAATGGTTCGTCATTGCTGTATTAAAGTTTTAGGCTAGAGCTTTTTTATTTTCCTCTGTTGAAAGTGTCCATGGTGTAGTCGACTAGAAATAATTTCTAACTCAGTCATATAGATCCAAATTATCTGGAAAATACTTTTCAAAATGGTCGCTTAATGATAACAAGGACTGTGGAAACATTATGTTTAAGGAGGTATATAGAATTTCTACTTATTTCTCTTGTAGAATACTTTGACTTGTATTAACACGCAACGCCCCTGGAACGACGCTGCGACGCCCCTCAGCGTCGCGACGCACAGTTCGGAAAGCCCTGATTTAATGTATTCTTTCAAACACTTTTTGGTTGCACTAAACAACTTAAACGCCAATAAGTGGCCTTGGAAACGCTTGCCCAGAGCGATTCTCACAAAGTATACCCTCTTTGGGTTAAAAGTATCGGAGAGTTTGCTGGTTTACTTGGTTGGTACATACAGGGTAGCACAAAAAGTTGCAGACATTTTGGATAAATTCAAAGTAGTGAAGGTAGCGCCTTTGGTTAACACATTAAAAATAACATTATATCTTTTATAGGTAGATAAAGTAGAACTTCCTGGTCGTACATTCTTATCGGTACCAGGTTACGACGAAAAAATCGAATTTGGTGTTTTGGTGCATTTTGCCTATCAAGTTGAAGGATCTGACGAGAAACTAGTGGTCGCTACCACCCGTGTAGAAACTATGCTTGGAGATACAGCAGTAGCTGTTCATCCCAATGATGACAGATATAAGCATTTACATGGAAAGGTATGGTTTAGGTCAATAATTAAGTAGTACAACCATCTTACAAGGGTTAAGAGCGTTTTAAGGGTAACTTTATGTTGGGATTTGTTACAATCAAATCTTTAGATAAACGTTGGTGCCTTGTCCGTTGTTCATAAATGACTGGCTCTATTAACTTATTATACATTTTCAGTTTGTAACACACCCATTCACAAATCGACGACTTCCAATTATAGTAGACGATTTTGTGGAGCTTGATTTTGGAACTGGAGTTGTTAAAATAACACCTGCGCACGACCCCAATGATTACGAAGTTGGAAAGAGACATAACCTACCTTTTATTACCATTTTTGATGATGAGGGCATTGTCATTGGTGATTATGGAAAATTCACTGTAAGTACTAAAATTATATTGGCGGTTTGAAAAGCTCTTAACCATAAAATTGAAAGTATGGTAAAAAAATCTTGTATACATTTTGCAAAATTAGGTTTTGGGGAAGCTTTAGAAATACAATGTTGGCTTCTCTGTAACGTAATCTAATTGATAAAATAAATATGTATTTGTAGCACAAGTAGTTGCAAAAGTATAGTTGCTGGAAAGATTATTAAATTGTGGCAGTGTTGATCTGTTTATTTTAGAACAATATGACCATTTAAAACATTTGAAAATACTCAAAATATTTTAGAAAATAAACTTAAGTTCTCACCATATGGAAAACTTTTTTATTGATAATTTTACGAAAGTATGTTATTGTTTATAAAGGTTATGCATGGTCTAAAACCTAAAATACAAACATAGGATAATTTTTTTTTTTCAGTGGGGTACGAGGTAGCTCATAAATAATGAATTTTCTCTAAGAGAAAAGTATGGGTATTTGTGATAATATCGAAAATTACTAAAAGAAAATGTTTAGGAATAAAAATTGCTTACAAAAATGCATATGCAAACTTATTCATTGACTAAGGGTACATCGTAAAAATCGAATCCGATTGGGCGGATCGCATTGAACCTAATACTGTGCCCTTCATCCCAGAATTTATCGGATGCAGATAATCTGGTTCTAATTTTTTAAAATTTGCCAAAGAAAAGTATATACAATGGCAAAGAGAGCAAACAAATAAAAATTAACTTCTAACCTTACTTTTGTGATACTTCATTTAAATAAATTTCATTTAATTTCAGAAAATAAGACAAAATAATAACGCAAACCACTAAAGAAACACTATCACAATATTTTAGCAAATATTTGGGCCTATTTTATTTCTCACTATTTCTTTTCTGCACTTATCAGCAGCTGTTTTACTTAACTGTCATTTTCAAACCTTTTCCAAAGCCGTGAATATCGTACAAATTTAACCTTCGATCCGACTGAAATCAATTCAAATCGCTTGAAAAACAGGATTGACTTATGGCGTTCAATCCAATCCCTTACTTAATCTGAAACGTGTATATCGCAATTTTTTGTCGGATTAAGTTTTATCCGATCGGTTGAATCGGATTCAGTATAACGATGTATCCTTAGTCATTTATATATATAAAAAAATCTTATTTCATTTGTTTTTGTGATAACGGTGCAAATTTAATTTTGGACATTAGTACATATATATTTCCAAATGTAATATGTAAAAGAAGCTTAAGAACTGTCCAAAGTTAATGACATCCTCGTGATTAAAAAAATATATATAAAAAAGTTTTTGTGAAAAAGTGTCAATAATAATGTGACATTTATTTTAAAATATCTCTTTAAATAAACTAAGAAAAATAAAAAACTTTTGAAAAATTTCGTTTTTTTTCGGGATAATTCCGAAACGACTGTACCTAAGCGTTTAAAATTTTACAATGGCATATTTTGTCGGCAGTATTAGGTGGCGTATCTTAAAAAATAGAAAAATTGTTTAGAGCCCATATTATTGTTTAAAAGTTGCTTCTTAATATCACGAATTGGCACAAGTTAGATTTCGATAGCTTAGAAGTTATAGAAATATAATAATAAACTTATTTTATTTTACTAAGAAAAAAGTTGCGCTAAAAATTACCTAAAAGCACTCTTGTGAAATTGAAAAAATTAGATACGCCACTTCGTGTATAGACGTATGACGTAAGAAGTAAGCATGAAAATGCGCAACTTTGCCCTAATTTACTCAACCCTGTATCTCTTACCGTTTTCAAGATCCTACTGGTGGCCCTCTAATTTGTAATAGACCGTATAGGTATGCAACTTTACCACATTTTAATCAACCGATTTTTCTATACAGGGTGATCAAACTTAAGTCTGCACTATTGCTAACTTCTTTATTATTGGATAAACGAAGTCAGTTAAATTAGTAAAAGTAGTTGTAGTATTTTATCCCCTAACTAACGTGCTGCCAACAGACAAACAATTGAACACGGGGTTTTCTATTTATTGTAAGAGATATACTTTTTAAAATAGAACACCCTGTGTATTATATCACCATTCGAAAGATCTATCAAAAAGCTTTAAAAAGTGTCTGCATTTGATATATCAAATTTTTAATAGTTTCGGAAATATGGCCTTCCTCCGGAATTTGATAGAAAACTGTCATTTTTAAATTAAACACCCTGTTTATTATATCACCATTAAAAAGGTATTTTAAATTTAAGTACCATATTTCTCTATAGATTTGAAAACATCCAAATCTAAAAAATAGTAGATACAGTGTCCATTTTATCTAAGACACCAAACTTAGTGCTTATAGCTTCGAGCTCTAGGGATAATGGAAATGTAACCTAATTTTTACATTTGGATGGCAATATTTCCAAAACTATAGGTAATAGATATAGGATTTTTTAAAGCTTTTTAAAATACCTTTTTAATAATGGTGCAATATACAGGTTGTTTTATTGAAAAACCCAGTTTCCATCAAATTCCTTAGGATGGCCATATTTCCGAAACTATTGAAAATTTGATATATCACATGAATACTTTTTTAAAGCTCTTTGATAGATCTTTCAAATGGTGATATAATACTCAGGGCGTTTCATTTATAAAAAGTATATTTTTGCAGTAAACCGAAAACCCCAAATAGTTTTTCTGTTGGTAGCACGGTAATCAGGAAAAATACTACAGCTTTACTAATTTAACCGACTTCGTATCTCCAATAATAAAGAAGTTAGCATTAGTACCGATTTAAGTATGATTACCTGTAGTTTCTAAGTTGCCAATAGCAAGCAAAAATTTTCTTTAAAAATATTATTGTTTATTCATTGTATTGTTTACAACATAAAATTTCAAATATTTTTAAGTTTCTACTATTATCCCTATAAGAATTAATACTTTCAATATGTTGACTTTTTAAGGGAATGAAAAGGTTCCATGTAAGAAAACAGATCATCGAGGACCTTAAACAGAAAGGTCTTTATGTAGAAACGACAAATAACCCTATGGTGGTACCAATTTGTAGTCGTAGCAAGGATGTAGTTGAACCAATACTTAAGCCTCAATGGTATGTTTAAAGGAAACCAATTAGATGTAAACTTAAATATGTATGCTTCCATGCTCACAAGACCTATAAGTTTATTCAATTTAAATATCTAACATATTTGTACAATGTTTTGCTTAGAAAATAGTTATATGTATAATAACTTAATAAAGTCACAACATAGCTCAAAGGCAGAATCTTGCAAAAAATATTTGGATAGTTTAAGTGATTTGAATTTGTAGGTCTAGTGGTATACAGCTAGATCATTTTCTGAAAAACCCAAATTAAAGTCAACAACAACGAATTTTTTGATAATAATTTTTGAGATATTTTAACAATTGTGATAATCAGTATGAAGGGCAAAACTTTAACCGCTCTAACGGCCATATTCACCAATCTCTGATAAATATTTATCGGACGTTATCCTGGTTTACAGATGGTTAAAAGATTCTGTGTATTTACTATGCCAAATACCAAATATTTCATAATGAGGTAAATTATCAAAATTGCTCATTTTGTACCAAAATATCTTTAAAAAATATACAAACGTCAAAAGATATCTTAAGAATAATAAACAATTACTAGAGACAAGTAAAATATTGAGCGGCTGCTTTTCAAAATGTGTTTTGCTTAGATATTTGATATAATGAAAAATGGAATTTTTAATAAAATAAAGTTTTGTATGTTATTCGGTTTGAAAACAATCAATATTATAAACTTGATTTATTACATTACATACATAAGGTTAAATTAATTTTAGCGTTTCTACCATTTAAACTTTATATTATTTGAAGGTATGTTAATTGCTCAGAAATGGCCGCAAATGCTGTTAAAGCTGTAGAAACTAAGGAACTTCGGATCATTCCAGAACAGCAAGTAAAGACCTGGAACCACTGGATGGAGGGCATCCGTGATTGGTGCATATCTAGACAGCTCTGGTGGGGACACAGAATTCCAGCCTATTTTGTTACTTTGAAAAATGGAAAACCTGTGTCTGAGGTAATTGACGTAGAGGGATAGGAATCCGAGTTTATCTATCAATTCATTATCTAAATCCCTATTTTTTTGCAATGTTAATATATCTTTTGTTTAAAAGTATTATGTTTAAAAATGTTATAACGCGTCCAGACTTGCAACAATGCCGCTCCACGCCGCATACCCCGCCACATAGCGCAAACGTGGACTTGGACAGATTTCACATCGTTTCAAGGGGCTTGGCGAATGATTCGCCAGTGATTCAGAGCTTGTCGGGTTTTTGGCGTCAAAGGAGCGCACAAACAGGTTGGTTAGTTTAGACGGATGTTTAGCGAATTGTTGCAAATCTGGACGAGGCTTTAGGTTTTGCTATTGATTGGCCATTTTTTTGCAGTGCTTCATTTATACTGACATCTTAGTATTTGACATTTTGATATTTTATTTAAATATGATTTATGATGTTTCATAAATGACAGATGTTTAACCACTATCTTGGTTATTTAAGTTATTTGTAGATATAGATTAAGGTGGTATAAGCCATATTTTACCTATGTTAACGCATTCTGATCGGCTGCAAACCGAAACTTTTTAATTGGATATTTATTACCAAAAATGATCAGCCAGCTACCAAATTGCAAAACTTTCACTTGCTGAGAATTGTGGTTAGATCCGCCATCATAAATTTTTTTGGTAACAGTATACAGTGTGATTTTTAACCTATACACATAAACTTAAGTAATTATTGCTAGAAACAAACAAGTTATAAAAAGAATGTCAAAAATAAATTATGTTTAAAGAAAAAGAAGTGAATTCTAAGCAGAAATAATGACTAATAATGAAAATTGTAAACACATTTTGTTACTGAATAATCAACTGAAGTTTTAAAAGTAAACTAATAAACAAGTTTTGATGATGTTTGGTGTGTGTATTTGTACTCTGTTATGAGTTGTCATAGTTTGTGAGTATTTTTATGTGATTAGAATAAAAATTATGGTTTATAATTTTTACCAAATTATTTGTGTCAAAAACCTTCTTTTCCTTTATAAATAATTACACGTCCTCAGAAATTAGGTGTTTTTTATTAATTATAATTAAAAATATTATACTAACTTTTTTATATTATTAGTTATTGTTTTTGCTTACCAATTATTTTCCAGGTTTATGCGTTTAACTCAAGAATCACCCTGTATTTCAATACCATTAATTTTAAGTTTGTTAATTAATTAATTAAAAACTTCTTTAAAAAATATTTTGGTACATTTTTAATTTAAAAATTTACACATATTATTTCCTGAATTACTTTTCTGGTCGTCCGATATAACACTTTTTGTAAATAACCCTGTGCAAAGATCGCATTTTGTGGGAATTAAAATGTATAAAAATATAAAATTTGTGACTTACAAGTTATAGACAATGTAAGTTGAATAAAAAATATTTCTGAGACTTAATTTTATTTAAACACACAACGTTTTAACAAGTATCTCAAGCCGTCTTCAGGATTTCCAGTATTCAGTTCTGAATTCGCTTAAAAACGGCTAGAGATATCTACCAATTTAAATATTTTGTTTTTAAATAATTTATGATAATTAAAATCTTTCAATCAAATTTTAAATTTTAAGGTTGAAGAAGAAAACTGGGTATCGGGCCACACAGAATCAGAAGCGTTAGCAAAAGCAGCAAAGAAGTTTAACCTTAAACCTGAAGAAATAGTTCTAAGACAGGACGAAGATGTTTTAGATACTTGGTTCTCTTCAGCACTATTTCCCTTTTCTGTTTTCGGATGGCCAGATGCTACCGAAGAGTTAAATGTATTCTATCCGACGTCCTTATTAGAAACTGGTCACGATATTTTATTCTTTTGGGTTGCCCGAATGGTGTTTATGGGACAAAAATTGCTTGGAAAATTGCCATTTAAGTAAGTTGGCTTTTTAAAATAATATTTGGTATGTAACACTTCCTACGGATATACTGTATAAGCAATAGGTAAAGGTACACAGAGTGGGCCAAATTAAACTTGCACACTTTTTAAGTAACAATAACTTTTTATCTGTTGTGCCTATCTTTTTTATTTTTGCAGGGCTAATAGGCAGATATTTTTTCTCTAGGTTTGTAAATTTTGGTCGAATAGATTTGGTCAGGACCGGACTTGCGGGACTTTTTCCAAAATGATACATTTAATTTCGTTGCAAAAGAAATCGGATTTAGCTACAATAAAGCTAATACGTTTTTCTTGTAGACAAACTATGGGAAATGATTTAGTAAAAGCGAATTTGTCAATAATTTGAGGATTTACGAATTATGATTATTCTTGATAAATGATGCGCCCAACAAGCATGCATTTCTATCGATTTTAACAGGAAACTTTTTTTTAGTGTGCTTTGTAAATTAAAAATGTGAGGTTACCATGGTTCCTGAATTGGATGCTAACACAACTTAACAGTAAATTAATTAAAATTGAACGTATCTGCCTAATTGTAGATAAATTCGATTTATTTTGCAACGAAGTTAAATGCATCATTTTGGAAAAAGTCCCGTAAGTCCGGTCCTGGCTAAATCTATTCGACCAAAATTGACAAACCTAGAGAAAACATATCTACCTATTAGCCCTGTAAAAATAAAAAGATAGGCGCCACAGATAAAAATGTATCGTTAGTTAAAAAGTGTGCAAGTTTAATTTGGCTCACATTATATTGGCCAGTAAAAGCAACAACAAAAGGATGTACGTGAGTCATCCAATCCGAAATGTTTACATGCCGGTATTTACTTTGGACTCTCTTTTTCTCACATTCCCTATGTGTTATGGTATTTAGCTGATCCGGTATAGGGTGTTACAGAATGTTGCGTATTAAATTTAAGGACATAATATTGTATATTTAAAAAGTACAAAAAAATTATGTGAAATAGACGCGGAAATGCATTGTTTCAAAGATACAATGGACGCATTCATGGAATTTACAGCTACTTTTTCACTAAAGTGTTTTACACTGACACAATATCATAGCAACCTCCTGTTTTCGACTAACAAATCTTCTACCTGCTCCTACCTTGATAAAATCAACATGATGGTATTTCAGAGACAAAATATAGTTAGGAGATGCTGATTAAAGTTTAAACACTGATTTGTAATTCTTGTAAAATGGTCTTGTCAAATATTATTTGAGAAAAAAATTCTATGCAAAATATTTTGCTTGTTTTATTCAAGTTTGTTGCTTTTTGGTAATTTTGTTAATGACATTTTTTAAAACCACTTGCTCGTGTTTTTCTTGTAAGGTCATTCACGGAATTGCCAAACAACAAACTTTCATAGTACTAGTAGCAGAATAAGGTTAGTTAAACAAATAATGCAGGGGCCAAAAAATATATTTGCTTTTACCGTTGTTATAAAGCACTGCAGCTCCCTGAATTCGACCATTGGGTTAAAAAAATTGATTTTTTCTAATATCTTAAGTTTCCCTGATACTATTGTGAAGTTTGGCATTGTCCAGGGGTTTAAGATCAGCACCTCAACGAATATGTCTCACAAAAATTTGTACGCTACTAACGGACTCTTGAGCAAGATTGTATTTTCTTTGAATTAGCAAGTAAACGTATAGCTTTTGTGTTTTTAATTTTGCTTAAGTCTTTCGACAAAAACTAAAATTCTCTTATAACTGGACAACACAAAAACATAGAGACTATTTTCTTTTGGAAATAATATTTATAATTTTTACTAAAATTAGTTTTTAAAATTTTTCTCAAATTTCTAGAGTGTGTCAGGAATATAAAATTAAGTCGATTTTACTTTTTCTCAATAACTAAGAAAGATACAAAAACTCAAGAGATTAAAAAAGCTGTATTATACTTGTTTAATCCAAAGAAAAATACAAAAATTGCAAAATTGGACACAAGTTGGGTGCATACATTTTTTTTGTCAGAAATATTCGGTGTTGCTCAAGACCCAACCCGACTCAATAAATTTCATTAAGTTAGGGTCAAATTTGTCTCCTTATGCTACAAATAACAATGCCAAACTTCATTAAAATCAGATGTGGGATATTTAAGATACTGTTACAGACTTTCAAAAATGTGTTTAGGTTATAGAATTTTAGAGAGTTAGGATCATTTAATTTAGTTTGTTAATTTATTTAAATAATTTACCTTAATTTTTCCAAGTTCTTTCATCACTTTCGAAGGTTTCCGAAAACGCCCGAATTATCTATTAATAACTTTTATGCCATCATGTACTATGGAATTTTCACGATATTTCTCGAATATTCTAGATCATTCTTTACTCTTCCACCATACTATAAAAGGGCGACGGGAAACCTCGGATCAGTCAGTATAAATTCGACTTTTGTGTTGTAAACTTCGAGACATTGACAAGAGTAGATTTTGTCGTTGTTGTAACCATAGTTACGTTCCATTGTTAATAAAGGTATAAAAACGAAGACACGTGTTTTTATACGAGGTGATTTGGAACATTTGGTGTCAGAAGCGGAACGGAATTACCCAAGGAAGACGAAGTAGTCAAGAAGAAAATTTGAATGCCAGTTGAGACCAGACAACAAACAGCCGTTATGGAGGAAATTAGTGCTCTAATTAAGCTAATGATGGAAAAACAAGAAGACTTAAAAGAAGATCTAAAAGTAATGAAGACGAGCCAAGAATCCCTGAAAGAAGACTTAAAATTAATGAATACGAGCCAAGAATCCCTGAAAGAAGACCTAAAGAAAGAAATGCAGACCAGTCAAGAATCTCTAAAAGAAGACCTAAAGAAAGAAATGCAAACAAGCCAAGAAGACATTAAAAATGAAATGAAGACCAATTTAGAAGAAATGAAGAAAAGTCAAGAAGAAATGAAGATAAATCAAAAAGAAATGAAGCGGGAAATCAAAATCAGTCAAGCAGAAACGAGACAACAAATCGAGAAAATTCAAAATGACATAAAAAAGGACAAGAACAAATGAAGCAAGAGATAAAAGAGAAGATAGTGAAGATTCGAGAACACCTGAGGGAGAATTTCATCAATGCCAAGATGAGATGAGAAAGGAAATGTTTCAAAAAAGAATTGGGTAAAACCAGTGTAGTTCAACATCGAATAAACACTGGAGACGCATCACCGATAAAACAACCACCCAGAAGAATTCCTTTAGCCAAGAAAGAAGAAGTTGAAAAGTTACTTGAAGACATGCAAAATCAAGACATGCAAAATCAAGGCATCATAGAACCATCCCAGAGCCCATGGTCATCTCCAGTAGTCCTAGTTAAGAAGAAAGATGGTTCCACCAGATTTTGTGTTGATTTCCGAAGACTGAATGACGTCACAAAGAAGGACAGTTTTCCACTACCAAGAATTGACGATACCCTAGACACACTAACGGGGTCAAAATGGTTTTCCACATTAGACTTAAAAAGTGGTTATTGGCAAGTAGAACTTCATCCGGAAGATAAGGAAAAATCTGCTTTCACGACCGGGACCGGATTGTGGCAATTTAATGTTATGCCCTTTGGATTATGCAATGCCCCTGCTACATTTGAACGTTTGATGGAGTTAACACTACGGGGACTAACTTGGAAAACATGCTTAGTTTACCTGGATGACATAGTAATTCTTGGAAAAACATTTGATGATCACCTGAGAAATGTTGAAGAGGTTTTTCAAAAGCTTAGATCTGCCCAGCTGAAGCTTAGCCCAAAGAAATGTCACCTGTTCCAGAAAGAAGTCAAGTACTTAGGGCATATAATTACCGAAGAAGGAGTAAAAACTGATCCAGAGAAGACTGAAGCTATCCAGAACTGGCCTGTACCAAAGAACAAGCATGAAATCAGAAGTTTTCTGGGATTGTGTACCTATTACAGACGGTTCATACATGGGTTTGCCGATATTGCAAGACCATTACATCGTCTTACGGAAAACAACAACAGCTACGAATGGACTAACGATTGCCAAGTCCTTTCTAAACCTGAACGAAATTATTGTGTCACCAGAAAAGAACTTTTGGCTATTGTTAAATCCCTAGAGCATTTTCATAAATACCTGTATGGCCAGAAATTCCACCTAAGAACGGACCATGCATCCACTTAAATGGTTGCTTCAGTTCAAGAACCCTGAAGGTCAGATAGCACGATGGCTACAACGCATTCAAGAATATGATTTCAAAATTGAACATCGAAGGGGACTGAACCATAAGAATGCTGACGCTTTATCAAGACGACCTTGCCCGGATGATTGTAAACACTGCAGCAGACGAGAAGAACATGAAGATCCTGATGAATTTCACTGCCGAAGAACACGTCTCCAGTGCTCTCAAGAATGGGATCCTAAGATCTTGGCCAAAGAACAACTAGAAGATCCCGATCTTGGAGACATTATCAAACTTAAGACAGAAAATTTGGAAAGACCGCCATATCAGAAAATAGCCTCCAAGTCTCCAAGACATAAGGGGTACTGGGCCATATGGGACTCTTTGATTATTAAAGATGGCCTATTACAAAGGGTCTGGGAAAGTTCTGACGGCAAAACCCATAAACATCAGATAATCCTACCAACCAAAAGGATCCCTGAAGTATTGCAAGCCTTGCATAATGGTGTAGGAGGTGGCCATTTCGGAGTTATGAAGACTCTTGAAAAGGTTCGAGAAAGGTTCTACTGGCTGGGAAGCCGTGCAGACGTAAAAGACTGGTGCAGAAGGTGTAAGGACTGCGCTTCCAGCAAGGGGCCCAAAACACGAAGCCATGGCAAGATGAAGCAATACAATGTAGGGGCACCTTTTGAAAGAATTGCCATAGACATAGCAGGGCCATTTCCAGTTAGTAAATCAGGGAATCGCTATATCTTGGTAGCGATGGATTACTTCAGTAAATGGCCAGAAGTCTACCCAATCCCAAATCAAGAAGCTATAACTGTTGCCGATGTATTATTTCAACAATGGATTTGTCGCTATGGAGTTCCTAGAGAAATACATTCCGATCAAGGCAGAAACTTTGAGTCCGATCTTTTCAAGAACCTTTGTAATCTCCTGGGAATCCATAAAACAAGAACAACACCTCTTCATCCCCAGTCCGATGGCATGGTAGAGCGGTTTAACAGAACACTTGATAACTACCTGAAAATTAAAGTAAATGACCAACAAAGTGACTGGGATAACTGTATACAGCCGTTTTTATTAGCATACCGCTCCGCAATTCACGAAACTACTGGCGAAACACCTGCTAAAATCATTTTCGGAGCGGAAATATGCCTTCCAGTTGACTTGCTTACAGGACGACCTTCCACCAATGAAGAACCAGCAGAAGACTATGTAAGTCAACTAAGTAAACAGCTACAGAGGATACATGAAGAGGTGCGTACCAAGTTACAAAAAGGAAGTGACCGTATGAAATCCCGCTATGACTTGAAAGCTAACCATCAGGGATTTGTCGTCGGTGAAAAAGTTTGGTTATACAATCCAAGAAGAACCAAGGGGCGTTCACCGAAACTACAGAAGTCATGGGAGGGACCATATAAAGTGGTGACACGGCTTAATGATCTGGTGTACCGTATACAGAAGAGTCCACAGGCAAAGATGAAAGTAGTACATCTAGAAAGGCTAAGCCGTTATCAAGACAGTGAAGATACTTGATCGAGACGATCAAAACTTGGAAGGGGGCAATGTTACAGACTTTCAAAAATGTGTTTAGGTTATAGAATTTTAGAGAGTTAGGATCATTTAATTTAGTTTGTTAATTTATTTAAATAATTTACCTTAATTTTTCCAAGTTCTTTCATCACTTTCGAAGGTTTCCGAAAACGCCCGAATTATCTATTAATAACTTTTATGCCATCATGTACTATGGAATTTTCACGATATTTCTCGAATATTCTAGATCATTCTTTACTCTTCCATCATACTATAAAAGGGCGACGGGAAACCTCGGATCAGTCAGTATAAATTCGACTTTTGTGTTGTAAACTTCGAGACATTGACAAGAGTAGATTTTGTCGTTGTTGTAACCATAGTTACGTTCCATTGTTAATAAAGGTATAAAAACGAAGACACGTGTTTTTATACGAGGTGATTTGGAACAATACCTATTTTATAAATAATATTTTTGTCATGCTTTTATATGTAAAACATGGCCTTAAAATATATGCAGAACATTTTGAAACACCCTGTTTAGTCGTAAACTATTTGTATCTCTATTAAGAAAAAAAAGTTACACAATTGATCTCCAGTGAAAGTTTGTGGGTAATTTGAATTTACTTTTAATTATTTTAGAGACGTCTATCTTCATCCATTAATTAGAGATGCCCACGGACGTAAAATGTCAAAAACTTTGGGAAATGTAATCGACCCAATGGACGTAATAACTGGAATATCTCTCGAAGACTTACATAAACAACTTTCTGATGGTAACTTGGATCCTAAGGAGATAGAAAAAGCAAAGGCTGGACAGAAACAGGACTATCCAGAAGGTATTCCCGAGTGTGGTACGGACGCGCTTAGGTTTGCTTTGTGCGCGATGTGTTCTGGGAGAGATATTAATTTGGATATTAATAGGATACAGGGTTATCGGTAAGTCTAATTACATTTTCATGGAAATTTTGGTTAACAATTATTGTGGTAGGGAAGCCCAAGAGGGGACTTTAGAATTTACTACAGCGCGGCAGAATAATATACCTTAGGATACCTTGTACCCGGTTAAGTACCTCCACCCAAAATGAGCTCCATATACAGGGCCGATCGAAAAAACAAAAATAGATCCTCAGAAATTTTTGAGCACGTCAGATTAAGATAGGGTGAGTTAATTACGGTGCACGCACATGAAGGTTTTCGGTATTTTTATTTGTAAATTGAAAGCAAATACCATATTGCTTATCTTGTATAAGCCAGTGATTCTAAATTGCTTTACGATGTACTAAATAATTGCACGAGTTTTATTTATAGTTTTAGCAATATAACCATACGACTCTCCTTTCCTCCATAAATCTATAACGATTTTTCGCACTGCATTTAGAATTTCACGTTTTCTTTCAGCCAGTTTTAATGAAACAATTTTGATCGCTGGCAACTTGAGTTATTTTACGCTTACGTATGACAGAAAGGCCTTCACTTGGTGTTTAAATTATTTCTTAGCCCACTTAACCAAGCGCTAGCGGGCGGTAAGTGCTGTAGTATAGAAATAATATTATGTGTATGGAGACTTTTTTGGTAGTATTTTGTTCAATAATTAACTTATTTTGAGTCAGTTCTGTAATAAGTCGTTTATTGTTAGTTTTTTCTTTGATGCAATGCTTATTTACTTATTATAAAATAAGTTATTAAACATAAATAAAGCTGAACTGTACATGCTAGTGCATATTCCACTAAACTGACAATTTGAGAGTGACGTAAAGATGGCGGGGGATACAAAGTTGTAAAGAAAACGTCATTTTGACATTCTCGAGCGCGTTTTTTATTTTAAAGAAAATCATTTAAGGACAACGAAAAATATATAATGCGATACAATCCAAACGATTTTCACAAGCCGAAAAAATAAGAGTATATTTTTGACATATTGAAAATTGTATAACGCTTTCCTCACCGATGGAAAAATATACATTTTATAACATTTTTTCTTCTTATCATCTAAGCTTTGCAACCCAATATGTATCTATGACGCTCGAGTAAATCCCCATTTAGCATCGTGGGCTCCCCTAATATTGAAGTTGAAAAAATTGTGAAAACTAAGAAGAACAAAAGATGAATTAATATTAAAATACATTTTTACACAATATTTATATAATATTTAAATTAACGTAATATGATATTAGAAGAATTATAAGTAAAAACTTATAATAATGTCATGAAGTACGAGGAAAAAAGCAATGAGAGTTCAGTGACTTTAATCAATATTTTCCTTTATTGTGTATTTTTTGGGATCATATTATTTAATATTAAACAAAGTTAGGTGTTCTCAGTAGTAGTAATCAGTTTTTTATCTGGTGAAAGTTATGCAAAAGATCACCTCAAGATTCCTCTTAAGAAAAGTGCCGCTTAAAAAATGTTAATAATAACTATCTTTGTGTTTATTTAAAAAAAACACTGGTTTCATATTTTTTGTTCTCAAATGTCCCCCCTTCCCACGGAACTTGGGGATACGAAACTGGTGCACACTAAGATAGGGTCCAATATATCTCTCAAAGGTGGAAATGTTTACTTAATATCAACCGACACCCGGATATATCTACCAATTTTTAATTTTTTTCCTGTATTTGATATATCCAGAAGAAAATCCAGCTGTTTACTTAAACGCTTTAATTTCAAGGACAAGTAGACTTAATACTTTTAAATGCTTTTTATTAGATGCATACCTATAAATTTTGTAGGCCAAGTTTTTTTTATGCCTTTATTTTAGGTTTTTCTGCAATAAAATCTGGAACGCAACCCGATTCGCACTTACATACTTTGCTGACGATTTCGAAGCACCGGCACATCAGAAGTTAACAGGCGACGAAAGTATTATGGATCTCTGGATGTTAAGTAGAGCTGGCTCTGCCGTAAAAGACGTAGTGAATGGATTTGAAGCCTATGGTTTTGTACTGGCCACTACTGCTATTTATAACCTTTGGTTGTACGATCTTTGTGATGTCTATTTGGTAAGTAGCAATAACTATAAACACAAAGAAATACTTATGAAATTGTACTCTTATGTATCCTGGCATACCTATGCTTTTCTGTAACTTAATTGGGAGAAGTTGGCCTCTATACAGGGTGTGTAATTGCGATAAGACAATTTAAGTGCGTATTTCTGAGCCAATTTTATGAAAAAAGTTTACCGTAGTAACTTTTCTTGCAAATTTTATATTATACCGAGTGTCAACGGATTTATTAGACAAGCCATAACTCCTAGAGTATTAGACATATCAAAATGAGACTTGGTATAGTTAAATGGTATGAGCAGAGAATTTACGCATAGTTTTAACTTTCCAGTCACTTTCGGTTAGATCGGAAATAGATGATACAATTTTGAATTTTTAAATGGAACACCCTGTATATTTTAATATTTTTGGATTTCTGAGACAATTCTTATTTAGAATGTGACATTTTAGAAATCATCATCAAATAGTGGGAAAAATGCGAAAATTATCCTCTTTCTATACCATTTACTTATACCAACTCCCCTTTTGATATGTCTAAAACTCTAGAAGTTATGACTTGTCTAATAGATTCGTTGACACCCGGTATCAGGCGGGACTGCGACGTGACGCGGGTGTTTACCGGGGTATACACGGTCATGCAAACCTGAAACGCATTTGCATGAAAGCAAATGTCAAATGATGCTTTTGATACACACGATTCAGATGTACCTGCCAGTTCAGCGTCAGTTTTGGCAGCTGGTGGTGTGATCAACTTGAACAGAAGCGTAATTCAGCGAAAAAATTTTTTATTTGTGTCAAGGTATTCATTACTTTTAACTTTCCAAAAGCATGGATAACTCTGATACATAATTATAAAATCACGCAATACATCTTCCTGGCACCAAAGAGCCATTTTCTTAACTCAAAAGGTCCTACACATGCACAAGTTTGCACGACGCGCACCCCGAAAAATCAAACTTGCGCATGCCAAGCCAGATGTGGCAGTTTTTTAATACACACGGTCAAACTTGCACGCGAGCTTTGGCTTTTTGACAACTTTGCATGACCGTGTATACCCCGGTTTTGACTGTTAGGTAAGGATTCAATGTATTACAAGGTGTTCCAATGCGTCCACGCCGTGCTAACACCCCGACCCGCTCGCTGTTTGCCGGAAGCTTAACAAATTTGTCTTAAAAGATGTATTTTTAAAAAGTTAAACACGCTGCATCTTGAGAACAAAAATTTGAGCACCCATGTTTTTATAAACTTTTTTAATAAAATTGGCTCAGGACCACGACCTTAAATTTTCTTACCTCAATTAGGACACACTCTGTATAAAATTTGGTTGCTCATTGATTTTTTCATTTGCTAAAAAGCGAATTTGCTGAAATCTTCTTTAAAGTGAAATATCTTTCTATCTAATCGACGTATCATAGTGCCATCTTTTGTTTCATCAAAAAGTAGCAACAGTCCGCGTAACCGCAAGCCTCTATCTCTAATAATAACCGAGAAACCCTGCAATTGCAACGAAGTCTAGACACCTTTTACAGATATATCATTCCTAATTGTTTATATTTCTTTTGTAGGAATACCTTAAACCAGTGTTTACAGGTAGTGACGAAAAAGCAAAAAAGGCGGCAATGACAACCTTATACCGAGCCCTACACATTGGTTTGCGGCTGCTTTCACCATTTATGCCTTTCATTACCGAAGAACTATATCAGAGGTTACCAAGACCCAAAGAATTACAAGAAAAATTCCTAGTATTTGTGTAGAATCTTTTCCGGACAAAGAAGCAGAGTATAAAAATGATGAAATTGAAAGTGAAGTAGATTTTATTCAAAAGATCGCTAAAGCTATCAGGTCAACTAGAAGCGATTATAATTTGCCAAATAAAACGAAGACAGAAGGTACGTTTATAGAGTTACAAACATTCCTACATTTAATTGATGGTCTTTATTTGGGTACACGTCAAAAAAAAAACAAAAAAAAATTTAAAACAAGTAACTAGAAAACTAAAAATCGACGTTTCGGTGGTAAGCCATACATTTGTTTTCTTAATGTGGTTTTTTAAAACAGTACTATAATATTTTTATATCTAAAAATTAACGTTTTAAAATCTAATTTTCATCATAAGTGAAAGTTTATAACCCGAGACCGCAAAGCGGTCAAGGGATATTGCCAGGCACAATCAGACAAAAAATATAAAGATAGTTTACTCGACCTGAATTTGTAAGTCGAGAAGTATATCTCTAGCTTATTTCCTGAAAAACTTAGATAAAAGCCAACAACAAAGAATTTTATTGAAAATTACACTCACCCACTTGTCTACTCGACAATTATCGCTTGATTACAGCGATAATTGCATAACAACAGCTTTGTTTATTTAATGTGTCAATTTGGCATTTCATAAATTTTGCAAACATTTTGTGTATAAAAATAGTTTCTTTAAGATTGGGTTTTGTTGTTTAGAATGTTATTATTCCTTTATTTGATCCTTTTACTTTCTTCAAGTAATTTTCTCACTAAATTACACTGGTGCATTAAAATAATCAGATAATTTAGGCCTTGTTTCCACGGGCCACTTTTCGAAGTTGATATGATGATGATATTCCTCGCCTACGACTCGATATAGTTTTCAAAATAATGGTGGTCTTGAAAAAATTTCCGGAAATAAATTAAGCATTATTGATGTAATAAATAATATAAATAAAAAATAATTTAGTTTTCTTACAATTTTGACAATCAGTATAGATGACAATATTTATTCGCAGCTAAACAGCATTAGTGATTTAAAATTTATTTAAAAGATGGAAGTGTCTGATTGGCCTATTTCATAATGAGGGAAATTGTCATAATTTTGTTTTAGTACCATATTATTGACATTCAATTCCATTACTTTAGCAAACTTGTCGTATGAGATTTAATGTTATTTTTTTAGCTTATTTGCACTCAAATGATCCTTCTACGAGTAAAATTATTAAGAAATATGCGTCTGCCCTCCAGACACTCGCTTATTGTTCTAAAACACCAGTAAATGAAACCTCACCAAATGGTTGTACCATTATCACCGTATCGGACAAATGTGAAGTGCATTTATTACTTAAGGGTTTGATTGATCCCGTAAAAGAAATACAAAAGATTCAAAAAAGTTGGAATTCTTGCAAACTACTCAGAAAAAGTTGGAACTGGCTATGAACGTACTGGATTATGAAACTAAGGTAATAAATTTAATAATAATGCTAAAGGTTGTTTTTGTTTATAGAGTTGTGGAATTTTACCATAACTGAGTTTGGTTGAATAGTTTTTTTTTTTAACTAAATGTTTAGATCTTTGTTAAATATAGAGATGATGCTTTCTTTTTGTATCTTAAAGTAGACACCAAAATGGTATTAAACTATTTAATGTTAATTTATAAATTAATGGTTTTAAAAATTAGTTAACATGGAAATATTAAGGCAAAAGCGCTGGGCAACTTTCGTTCTTTTACTTTATATATTTCAGTTCCTGGCTGTAATATGTTATTTATATTCATCGTATTGAACCTTTTTTGCCTTAAAAATTGTTTAAAAAGCAATTTAATACACGATATTTGTTTGTATTTAATCATATATTTTAAAGCATTTTATAATTTTTAGTCATTATGAAAATTTTTGTTTTTCAGGTTCCAGCTGAAGTTCAACAATCAAACACGGAAAAATTATCTCAAACAAGCACAGAATTGGCTCGATTAGAAACTGCATTACAAGCCTTAAAACTTATGTAATAATGGTTGTGGTTAAATTAATTACCCAATTTTTTATAAAAGCATGCTAAACTGACATTGAAACTAGGGTTATATTGTTGTGTTAACCGTTTAAAGAAAGATAATAGGATGATAAAATAGTATATTACAAATGATTCGCGGTTTAACTTCACAAGTTTACACAAGCGTGTTAATGCCTATTAGCCAAATGCGAATTTGAATAAAAAGCATGTGTAAGCGCTCTTAACCCGTTTAAAAAGTCGTAATTTGCAATACATTAATTGTTTTAGTACAATATATTGCTAATGTTATGACTTTTGAAATGGTTTAAGAGCATTTACAAATGCGTTTTATTCCAATTCACATTTGGCTAATGCGCATTAACACGCTCGTGTAAACTAAGTAAATGTCCCCAGATGTCCCCTGTTTTATTACAGTAATAAAAAATTCGATTAAATCGAGCGGGTCGATGTGCATCTTCATGGGTTCAGCCAAGACGTTCGGTCGAGTTTACCTTCGGCAACTTTCGTTTTTCTGTCTGTTGCCGAAGGCAAAGTCGATAAAGTGTCGTGGTTGAGTTTGTGGAGATGCGCATCGACTTGCTTGATTTGATCGACACGAGTGTCGTGATCTCCCAGCTGATTTTTGGTAAAAATATATATATATATATGGAAAACTACAGACCAATAAGCTTACTTAGTCACCTTTACAAACTCTTTACAAGAATAATTACTACACGACTAGAAAACAAGTTAGACTTTTACCAACCAATAGAACAGGGCGGCTTTCGCAGAAGTTTCGGAACTAATGACCATCTCCAAAGTATAAAAACTGTAATTGAAAAATCGATCGAATATAATAGACCACTTGCCGTTGCCTTTGTAGACTTCCAAAAGGCCTTTGACACTGTTGAGCTGGACGCAGTCTTAAAATCCCTACAAGAATGTCGTGTTGACTATCGCTACACCAAGCTAATATACAACATCTATAAAAATGCAACCATGATGGTAAAACTGCACGAAAACACAAACCCCATAAAAATTGGCAGAGGGGTGCGACAAGGAGACACTATGTCACCCAAACTGTTTATCACCGTTTTGGAATATGCTTTTAAGATGCTTAACTGGAGCAAAAAGGGTATAAATATAGATGGCCTGAATCTAACAAATTTACGTTTCGCGGACGATATTGTTTTGTTGTCCGACAACCTACAAGATATCAAAACAATGCTGCAAGATCTTAAGGAAGTGTGTGCTCAGGTAGGGCTAAAAATTAACATCTTAAAAACCAAATGTATGACAAATCTAGTTCCCAGCGGAAACATTGTTATTGGTGACTGCGAAGTGGAGTTTGTTGACAAATACATATATCTGGGTCATGAAATACGAATCTCGAGAGATAATCAGACATGCGAGTTAAAAAGAAGAATTGCCCTCTCTTGGGCTGCATATGGTAAACTTAGGGATGTAGTTGAAAGTAATCTCCCAATCTGTCTAAAGCGAAAGGTTTTTAATCAGTGCATTCTACCAGTTATGACTTATGGCGCTGAAACTTTAACTTTGACCGTCACATCTGCTAAGAAGCTCAGAATAACGCAGCGTAAGATGGAAAGATCGATGCTTGGTGTGTCAATTCGTGACCACGTTAGTAACGAAGTTCTACGTGCGAGAACAGGGGTCACGGATGTTGTCTATCAGGTGGCAAAGCTGAAATGGAACTGGGCTGGACATGTAGCCCGCATGACAGATGGCAGATGGACGAGGAGGTTGCTCGAGTGGAGACCAAGAGCTGACAAAAGAAGCAGGGGAAGACCTCCGACGCGATGGACAGATGACATAAGAAGAATGTCCACAAATTGGATGCAAAGTGCTCAAGACCGAGGACGGTGGGCAGAAATAGGGGAGGCCTATATCCAGCAGTGGATGCAAAGGGCTGATTGATGATGATGATGATGATTATATTTTTATAAGACAGATTCTAACTAAAATGCAAACCAATTAAAATCATAGAAAACCTGTTGCATTTAGTTTGCACATACTTTACACTTTGAATGTACTATTTTATTTAACAATATTTTTTCTTTGGCGATACTTGTTTTATAACAGCAAGAGTAATTAGGTATTACGAAGTTTTATAATTTATTTATTGAAACATACTATGTATATAAAATTTTTATACTTTTTTACTCGTTCCTGTTTACCTTTGTTTACCGTGTTTTAATAGGCAATTATTATTTTATAAATTTAGTTAAATAGTTATTTATTATAACTTATTAATTAATAATAAGATCATTTTTAGGACAATATTTAATTATTATTCAATAGTTCCTTTTTACTTATCAACTTTTCCAAAGCAGCAAAACCATAGTTTCATTTTATGTAATCTAGATTGTATTTACCACAATTTTTATTTTCTATAATACGTAATTTTTTTCCTACCTGAATATTGTTACCAATAATAAATGGCCAGACCTTAAATAAACTTACCATTATCTATATTAAAAATTTGTAATGAAGAAAATGTTTAAATGCTACTGCCTATACAGGCCAGGCCTAGGAATAAGGACTAAAGAATTTTTTAAAACTGTTATCCAAAATTATAACCTAAAAAATAAAATGATAACAAAACAAACGAAATTTTATAATTGAGTTTTAGCATTTTCTAGCTAAAACTTTTTTCTTATTTAAAAAGTCCGAGCTTTTGGCTCGCCCTGAATAGGCAGAAGTATTGTATTCCATTTTTACCGAAATTTCTATAAAAAAACATCTTCTAGTTGTTCACCATGTGCATTATCAAAGCAGTTTTTATACTTATACTATTAATTAAAATTGTTCTTTCTTAGTTTTAAATTAAATTGCCAATCTCAAATAATAATATCTTATGAGCACATTCAGTATTATGGCTTAAATAAGTAACTTATTATCTTTTGAGAACAACCAACATCAATAAATTCATCAGTATGCACTCAAAAGTTTGTTTTACTTAGATTTGCAAATGAATGTATCTCGTGTTTTTAGTAACAACAGAATGAATTTAGTTCTTATATGAAAATTTGCAAATAAAAATTACAAAAATAAAACATACTAGTCTCTAGTACTTCTGCGTAGTAAACCCTCTCACACTTTGTTTCGGAAGGCACGTTAAAGGTCGATTCTCACTATACGTCCCGTTTACTTCCTATATCCGTCACGTTTCCTTGACATAAAATATTACAGCGAATTATATACTGTACATATGCATTAGCACACTATCCGTTCTGTAAACTCGACGTCTAGGTAGAGGAAAGCTTACGGTAACGCGAGGTGTATGTGACGGATATGAAAGGTAAACAGGACGTATAGTGAGAATTGACCTTAAGCCGGTGATCCCGCATAATCAACAACCCACAGACTACGCAAATGTGAACGACATGTTGTACAACTCGAGTGGATTGGACCCGTCGAAACGATAATTGCAGTCTGTGGCGTTGTCGTTCAATAAGTCGTACGAAAGTTTAAATTTGTCTCGGCAAAAGTTTATGCACTTTGTTGCACCGATTTTATCTGTATTAAAGCCGATTAGCTAAAGGCCGTGTACGGACAGCAAGGTGTGCCGGTTTTATCACAGCAGTGGTATTGTATTCTGCTATGGCTTTTAAAAATCCGAAAAATGCTTCATACTTGCAGTTCTAAATGTGTGGGTTAGCTGGTTTTAACCCCTTATCCATAACTCGCAGACGAATCGTCAAAAGCCAAAGACTTTTAACCGGGGGCAGAGATGAAAAACCCCTAGGTGGAATCGGTTATTATTACTGTCTATACACGGTAATTTGCGTGACCAAAGTCAGGCGTAGGCGAAAGTCATTCATGAGGCCCCACTTTGTCGCTAAAAAGAAAAATTTGGAGAAAATAGGTCCATACTTTTGCTGCAAGGCCCTTTAGGGCATTATCATTCACAAAGGCTGCCCCTCGTCCTCCATATCCTTCAAAAAAAACAAGGTTATCCACCTTCACCTCACACACTTATGCGAGGCCCCTTTCCATGATGCATTATAATAATGGGCCAAAAAATCTACATCCTTTCATGTCTATGTCATTTTTCGTACGTCACATTTCATACCTGCACCCTGCCGCGAGGCCTCAAGCGCGAGGTCAATTTGGCTTGGCGACCGCCTACGCCAAGCTACGCTACTGTCTATACAACCTGTTGTACAAGATTGACTAGTTTTGTGGCCCGTTTGAAAACAGTTTTTTACTTCACTGCAGATGTGTGTGTTCAGAGTGCTAGGCTCACCTGAATGGTGCAACTTTCAAAAGGGACACGGTGTAGTAAATACACATGAATAATGGAATTTGGGATACATCCATCTTCTCTAATGCATTTATTTTTCACATTTTACAGGTCCTTGCCCAATGGTGAGGGTGGATCTAACCTCTGATTTAGATGAAACACAAAGCATGGTTTATATGGATATCAAAAAACTTAAAATTAGTAATGAACAAAGGGACTCCATTAGAAATCGGTTATACCTACCCTATTGCAGTTATTTACTTCTAAGTACTTATATGGGCCCGTTAAAAGATTTTGAGGTCTTTTAAGGATGGGTGATTGTAGTTTAGATCCAGAATGGAATCATCCCTAAAATGTGCTGACTGGACCAGTCATATAATTAAAAAACAACAAGAGCTTGTTATGTGTAGGTCCTGATTAAGTTGGCTCAGTAACCAGTGTGAGTATTGTAAGGTTGGATGATTCCATTTTTCTAGAGCCCAAACCTGTTTAAATTTTTATGACAGCTTTATTAGTTGGTCCAATGAACACATTTATCACAATAAAACACCAACTTGTAATATCAATCAATCGATTTTATTAAATATGTGTAAACAAACAAATCAATAGTAAAAATTTTATAATATATTCTAAAATAATATTTTATATCACAGCTAAGTCTATAAAGATTATATAAAAACTGAACCTCAAACGTGTCTTTAGTGTGATTTTTTTTAATTTTGTCTAGGTATTTATTTTTATTTTTACCTAACATTTTAGCGGTCATACAGTGTGCCAAACATGAGTGAACACTTTACAAATTAATAAAATCATTTTATAACATGGCCCACCGAGCGGAATGTTGTTTAAAGATGTTTAAAATTGTGTAGATCCCTGGTGTAACCAGTTGCATTTAACTGTAAAAGCAATTCTTGTTTGTGGGTCTACAGTACGTAACAACGTGAATGTAAATATGTACGAGCTACAAATTAATGTAAAGTTACCTTTATAAAAGGAAACTATTGTTGCGGAGGATCTACGCTCACGTTATACAGGGTGATTCAAAAATCGCTCACGAAACTTAAGGGGTGATTCTACTTGACAAAACATGGGTAGAGCTTTATATAATTTTTTTCAAAATGTCATTCGTTTTCGAGTTACAAGCCGTCAAAGTTCAATTTTTATTTTGGTTTTTTCGCCATATTGCATTTATTTTTTAACCAATCCAGTTGATATTTGGCACACAAATCGAGCTTTGCAGATTCTAAAATTATAAGACAAAAGTACTTTTTTAAAAACCGCCAGAGGGAACTTTACCTAAAACTTAAAATTGATTTACATCATAACTTTTTATTTTGATAGATATCGCAAAGCTAGAGGCGCCATTTTATAGACAATCAAAACCCTAAAAAATAAGGTACTCTTTATTAAAGTCGGTACGGTGAGTTAAATATTTAAAAAAATACTTTTTTTTATTTTTAACACCCCGTAGTTCTAATACTAAGACGTTTAGGACATATGTTTATATAAAGTTTTATTCTTATTTTTTTGTCGGTTAAGTTACTGGACACCCTGTATGTATGTATGTAGGTAGCTTGATTGAAATTGATGAAAACTTTGATGTCTATTGGTGCCTAAACGGTGAGGTTTATCGACTTAAATAAAGAGTAGCCTATTTTTTAAGTTTTTGATTGTCTATAAAATGGCGCCTCCAGCTTTGCGATATCTGTCAAAATAAAGAAGTTATGATGTAAATGAATTTTAAGTTTTAGGTAAAGTGCCCTCTGGCGGTATTTAAAAAAGCACTTTTGTCTTAAAATTTTAGAATCTGCAAAGCTCGATTTGTGTGCCAAATATCAACTGGATTGGTTAAAAATAAATGCAATATGGCGAAAAAACCAAAATAAAAATTGAACTTTGACGGCTTGTAACTCGAAAACGAATGACATTTTGAAAAAAAATATATAAAGCTCTGCCCTTATTTTGTCAAGTAGAATCACCCATTAAGTTTCGTGATCGATTTTTGAATCACCCTGTATAGTATTAATACACAATGCTTTTTTAGAGGGCAAGTCGCGACAGACCAAGAAAAGTTGAATTTCCCAGTTCACTTACTACCTCTACAGTAAAATTTTACTTAAATTATAATTCTTTACGAGTATACGAGTTTTGCACACTGTGAATATGGGAGTACTTAAATTGAAAATTTGTTCCATTTTGTTATAGCGAAATATTTATTATACAATATTTTCTCAGTTACTCGCCACACTTGTATGAACGAAATCAAGTGTCCTTTAGGAACTTGCAGATCACCTGAAAACAAGACTTAAGAAACACATTAAGATTTTTGCTTTGCATTAGGTTCAATTTTACGAAACCGTACCTTAAACATTTTAGTCTTGCACGCCAAGCGAGTAACTCAAAGAATATTTTTTACCACACATCTTTGGAACACAATGTGTAAGGCAAATAACAGAAATATTTTTATTATTTAAGAATATTACTTCTTGGAAATTAAGTTATTTTTTGATTTTAATATATTTTTTCTTTAACCTAAAAATTTTTAATAATCTTAATTATTAAAGATTTTTTTAAGTTTGCATTATTTTTTCGCCATTTTTAATAATATTAACTTTGGAGTAAAATTAATTTATGGATTGTTATTTTGGTATACAATATAAAAGTACACTGGGACAGGAGATGCAACAAATAGTCAAATCCATCTTGTTAGATGCACTAATTTACAATTTATAGTACTAAAAAATTACGCAGCACAAAATTAACAGTCATATTCTCTATGTTTTTATCTTAAGGCCTGGTCTATTTTGTATTTATTTCTATTTATTTGAAGTTAAATACCTGTTGTACACTTACCATCACAAGGTAGTACGTGTATATCTTCTAACTGAAGTGAAGACAAAAAAGAAACAGAACCATTACTGTGACATTAGACCGGCTTTAAATTAAAACCATTAGAGTAAGAGCCCGTAAGCGGCATACCTTCGTTATTTTGTAAAAGCTGAAAGTTTCTTAGCGCACGCTTCCAACATTAGTACAGAAAATGAAGCATTTCAACTGGCAATTTTTTGGTACTGCGACTTGAAATTTTAACAGAAGATAAGAAATAGCCCAAGGTAAAAACCTATATCAAACCGAATGGCGCCAAAACCCTGGGGGTGGAAATTTTTATTACATTTTAACAACGGAAATCAATTTAAAAAGTGATTCTAAGCTTAAAATGTTCTCTATGTTTTTTCCTAAAACTTATACTTTTCAGGTTATCCGCGATTGAAAGTAATAATTTTTCGAAAAAAAACGACGTTTTTAACGGGGTGTTTGCGAATAACTCGTTACCTATGCATCTTAATAAAAAAAAATTTAAAAAGCAAAATTGTAGGTTTTAAAAAGATTAACAAAATTGTTTTATTGTAATTTTTATAAGAACAATACGACCAAGGATACAGCGTGTTAAAGGTTAGCTTTTTTCCATAAATGTAAAATTTGATAGATTTAAAGTAAAATAACGGAAAAAGGCTACATATTTTAAAGAAGACTCATAGAATCTTTTTTAAAATACCTAATAATGCCGTTCTTTTTCTAAAAAAAGAAGTTTCTAGCATAAAAATTTAGTGAGTTGTGATAAAAATAAGGTCAGTATTTTTTCTACGAAAAAATCAATTAAGACAAGCCCCTAACTACCCCCTAATCAAAATTAAATTTTACCCTTTTGCATTTCTCTTTATACAGGTATTAATAATACATCCAAGAAGTGTGACCAATTTTAAATGCTTAATATCAGGAAAATTTAAACTTAAAGTGAAAAACAAATATTTACAATTTCATATTTTTCACCCTTTTTTTCTCCGAAAATACTGGAGATTAGAAAAAATTATGGAACTTTAAATTGCAGGTTTTTTAATGACTAAAATTTTTCTGTGCGTTGGTTTTCCGTACAATGAATTTTTGGCGAAATGTAGTCCTTTAAAACCCTTTATTTACGAACGAGCACCACCCTTTTGAGCCCTTTAAACTCACTCCATTTAAAAACCAGGGGATCTTAGGGAATTTTACTTACAGAGCCTTGTAACTCTTAAAAAATCCTTCAAAAAACGTTTTAAAAAACTTTTCATCGTCCAAAATAAAGGAGATACGTTAAAAAAGAAAACAATGAATATTTCTTCGAAAAATTCAAATAGGCCACTTCGGAGCATAAAAATCTACATTTTTTTTTTGAAATTAGGCATTTTAATTTGGTAAAACATCTTGGACGTATTAATAATAAATGTATTAAGAGAATTAAAAAAGATTAAAGTTCAGCTTTAATTAGGGGTAGTTAGGGGTTGTTTTATTGATTTTTCGTGGAAAAAATTAGTTACTGGATTTATTTTTACCCTAACTAACTCAATTTTTACGTTAAAAACTTCTTTTATTTTTTAAAGAAAAGTCTAATTATGTATTTTAAAATAGGTATTATAAATTTTTCTCGAAAAATGCAGCATTTTCCCGTTATTTGACTTTGAATCTATTAAATCTTGCATTTAACGAAAAAAGCCAACAATTAACACTCCGTATCTCAGTTTGTATTGGGTCGTAAAGAAATTATAATAAAATAATTTAGCTTGTCTTTTTAAAACCTACAATTTTGCTTTGTACAGTTTTTTGATTAAACGCATAATTTTCGAGTTATTCGCAAAAACCCATTAAACCGTCGATGTTTCCGTCGAAAAATATTAGTGTTATGAAAACAATGTATAGCACATTTTTTGCTAAGAATCACTTTTGTAATTGATTTCTGCGTTGAAAATGTAATGAAAAATTTTCACGCGCTAGGGGGTGCGACATCCACCCCCAGGGTTTTGCCGCCCTTAAGTTCAATATAGGTTTTGATCTTTGGGCTATTCCCCACCTTCTGTTAAAATTTCAGGTCAAACCATGCGGGGTCAAAGAATTGCCAGGTTTTACCTTGTTTAGAGCTTTATTTCCTGTACTACATAGGTAGAAGCAAAGAAGAATTTCGGACTTCCATTGTCTTTATTTAATTTATTTACATAATGTTACCGGCAGTACTATCTCTGCCCGTTCTTAAGTGTAAACTATGCCCGAAACATTGTGTGAATAAATTAAATAAAGACTATAAAAGTACAAAATTCTTCTTTTACTACTGAATCATTTTCTACAGAGAGGCATAGGTAGAAGTGATGGGAGACAACTTTAAAGTTTGATTCATAGTGGCCTTGGCAGGTACCAGGTATATATTTTGGGGGCCCAATGGTCCGAGGAAGTCCAATATTTTTGTTATTTAAGAAGATATGACAAAAGTCCTATAGAAAAGTAGAATTTTTAAATAGGCATTCCTAAAAATATTTTGATGTATACAGAGTGTCCAAGACAATTTTGAAAAAACTAACCTTACAGCAATAACTTATTCTTGGGACACTCTGTATACATCGAAATATTTCTAGAACATCCCTATTTGGAAACCACTCTTCGCTCAAGACTTTTTGTGATATCTTGTGAAATAACAGAAATATTGGACATCGTCCGACCATTCTGCCACCCCAAAACGTTTGTCGGGCAAGGGGTTCGAACTGTCAAAACTGTCTGGCGACTGAGAAAATATCTTCTAATAAATACTCAAGAAAAATATATAAAATTCAGCTTTTACAAAATAACGAATATAAAGTTTCAATTTAATTATACCTTAAATATCTGGTACCTGCCAAAGCCACTATGAGTCCATCTTCATAGTCGCCGATCGAGTGTACCTGTGTTGGAAAACTTTCAGCTTTCACAAAGTAACGAAGGTCTGCTCCTTACGAGCTCTTAGACTACATCGTACTGAATGGGGTGAAACTGTAAATCTACCTTAAGATAATTTTTGAGGAAAACATTTACTGTTTTTTGCGTCTTAACTCAAATAATACGAAAAAGTTGCGTTTTCTTCTTCAAATAAAACACTGACACCGTTTGCTAAAAATATTGCAGACTTGTGCCTTACTGGGATAACCACTATACAGGGTAACCTTAAAAATTTTAATATTAAAATTGACTACAAGTTTACCGTATCTATAGTTAAAAAGCAGATTAACACTTTTCGAGAGTTACTCTATAAGTGGCTTTCGAAATAAAATATTTTAAAATTTAATACCTTAAACGCTATTACAATGTACAATTGTTCATTCATTTTTGCAAAATCTGCACATTTTCTATTTTTTTATTTACAAGACTGGAGTAATTTTCTCTACACAATATAAAACAAAAATAAGATAATAAATAAAATATTGGGGAATAGGCAAAATGGTGTATTAAATACAAAAATCGGTTCCACCACTGGAAAATATGTTTTGACATGTATTTGATTTATAATTTTTTGTTTATAATAATATGTTAAAAATTGACCTGTACCATGACACATAGTCCAGGTAGTTCTGGCACAGTTAAAAGAATATATATATATCAGTTGCCGCACTCTCCGTCGGGCGTTTGAAGTTTCGAGATCACAACCATGCCGCGGCCACCTGCACCCGAGCACAAAAACGACTGTTTACGGGGACTACCATGCGTAGGTTCGTTTCGCTCGGCGAATATTACGTGTACGAGGGGTGTCCGGTTTCGCAAATGCGCAATATAGTGAACGTTACTATAATGTAAAAATATTTATTTTGTAAGTTGAGCACAAATGCGAAATATAAAGAGGGTTATTGTATTGCGAAAAAATATTTATTTTGTAAAGTTAGCAATAAATCTGTGCTCCGATAATAAGTCACCGGCGCGGCGCGGTTTTAGGATCCCTGCTGAGAACAGGAAATATGAGTGCAACGTTGACCGTCAATTAGAAACCCACTGCAGGTTGCACAAAAGCTAATAAAATCTTAGAATAGTAAACAAAATATAAAATTTCGTAGCCCTTTCAAATATGTACATACAGGGTGATTTATAACGATGGAACCTACTTTAAACATTTATGGAGAACGAGACATAGGATGGATCTGAAAATTTGGTCAGTTACATAAGCGGTGATGCTCTATCGATCTAAAAATATATTCAGCCCTGCGACGTTGCCGCTTCTTCAAAAAAGTAGTAGCAACTTTGATATTTTAAATGGAACACCTTGTATCTTATGAAACTTTTAGAATGCTCAAGAGATGGTAGATTCATTTTATGTTTCATGTCCTATACCTATCTTCAACTCGACAGTTGAAAATCGGCGATTTTAACAATTTGGGAGGGTTCAAGACCTAAACCAAAAAGTTAAAGCTAAACGGTGCGCACATTCCTAACCTAACTTTTCAAGAACTATGAGATGATATTTATTGATAGTACCAACGGTGATACCGAAATTGGTACTCATTTTACCAACTCTATGACTTGTAGCCTATCAAATTGTCAACATCACCGATTTTTAACTGTCCATATTTCGTAAACCGTTGAACACAGATATAGGACATGAAACATAAAATGAATCTAGAATTTCTCGAGTAATCTATTAGTGGCATAATATACAGGGTAATCCATTAAAATATCAAAATTGCTAATACTTTTTGACAAGCGGGAACGTCGCATAGCTTAAAATATTTTAGATCGATAGACCATCACCGCTTATGTAAATGACCAAATTTTCAGAACGATCC
>JACEGR010002593.1:0-53200 GCA_014170235.1 Listronotus bonariensis | reverse complement strand
GTCTCGTTCTCCGTAAACGTCTAAGTCGGCCATCAATCACCCTGTCTAGTCTCGAATTCAACCGTTCATGAAATATTGGCAATTAAAAATCGGCGACTCCGACATTTTGAAAGACAGTAAAATTTTAACTGTCTAGAACGGAGGTCGAGTATATCTTTTTTAAATGCCTCTCGGTACTGATTACAACAATCTAGTTTGAAAATTATGTTCTGATTCCTGTTGGTATGACAGCTTGTCAAAATTTCGTTTTTTTTTATATTAAATTATCCAGATGCATATTTAATATGAAATATTATTTCTTCAATCGGAAGATTAATTTCTTTAATTAGAATTTTTTATTTTATTTTTATTATTTGAGAAGCTTTTTCTGTAAAACGATTTAATTTATCCAGACTAAATTTATCAACATAGATAGCTGCTTTAAATGTGCATGTGACAAAAAAACAAAGTGTTGACAAGCTGAAATATCAGAGTTGCTGTTGTAATAAGGACCGAGAAAGTTATGATAAGGACCGAGAAAGCTTTAAAATAATGTATCATTCGACCGCCCTTTCCACTTAACATTTTTCCGATGAATCTTCCTACCACTCAGGGGATAAGGTTACAAAGTTAAAAATGGGTGCAAGATGTTTGCCTGCGGTGGATAGCGAAAATTTTCGCTATCCACCGTGTACAACGCGATCCCACCGACGGCTGTAAAGTAATCAGGCCACCCGATACAGTCGGCGACCGATGGCATACTGGTGCCAGTATGCCCGGGACGACGGGGCGCAGGGTGTGATGTTTTGAACTTTTATTGCTGTGCGGCAACTGATATATATTCTTTTAACTGTGGTTCTGGTAGTAATTTCAAAAATAATGTGGTTTCTAATAACGTTAAATCAACATTTAAATTTCAACTTTGAAATCAAACTACTGCCAAAATAAAATTTACAGATTTTTTTTTTAGAACATACACAATTTTGTTCTATCCCTTATAAAATAACACTGTCATTAGGCTTACTAATAAATACATACTAAATATGTAAACCTATATTCTTGTAAAAAGTTTAGACGAGCGGTATTGCCATGTAATACCAATTTTTTAAAGACCTTGTAAACCAACGCGACAGTGGTTAATACCTAAATTAATTAAACTATTAAAATACAGATTGGCTAAACTTGACATTGGCATACGATTTATGTGTAAAGGAAAGATATATAATTTATAAATATGTAAGCAGAAAAGACACAGGTAAAGCATACAATTGCTGCATGTATGCTTATTTATGGACTTTTAATTTAATTGATTTGGTTAGGAAGTCAACGCGCCATAGGTTTTGGACGAAGGAGGCGACATACACGTCTCTCGCTTACACTGTCATTAAAAGTACAAAAGTTAGTCTGTGTGCTAGCAGTACAAGCCAACAACACACTCCGTACTTGGTGTCGCGGAATTCGAGGAAAAGTGGGTAATCATCCCCGACTATTTGACAATTCTCTATCCTGCTTCAACAATAAACTGTATTTATTCTCACGCTCTTTTAAAACCTAGACTCAAGGTTACCGTTAACCAATCTGTATATTATTGCTAAAGAAATAAACCCACTTCAGCGATGTACAAAAAAGTTTTTTTTCATTTATTGTCATTAATTTTGGTTGCTTTGACTTGTGCCTTAAAACACCGACAACACTTACTACTGTCAAAAATAGTGCTTTATTTAGAGAGATACGAATGTCGATTCATAGGTTTTAAGGTCGCTATTAATTAATTATACCGGATCAGCTAAAAAAACATAACCCATATGCAATGTGAGGAAATTAAACGTGGCATTTAAACATTTCGTATGATTCATCATACATCCTTTGTAGTGCTTTACTGGCCGATATACCTTTAGCTATTGCTTATACAGTATACGTGTGATTTAATAGCTTAAAAGTGATAATGATATGACGCAAGCTTAAATCAAAGTGTAGAAATATAAAAGCAAATTAGTTCGCTGAAAAACCCTTGAATGCCGCGTTGGTCTACGTGACCTCTTGTCTAAAAGGCAGACATGGATACAAAGCTTACTGTTTTCTTAATAAATTGTGAAATTAAATTAATACGTTTTAGTAATTACACTTATATACAAATGTTCAGTAAAAAAGACAAGTTGTTTAGATAATGATTCCGATGTAGCATGTTTATAAACTCTTTTTCTTATAGTGATTACTTTTATAAAAAGTTATTCTTTTAAACAAGTCTGCATGGCAAGAAATGTATTTTTGCTCAAGAGTAAATTACCTGTATTTTTGCTCGTATTAAAAATGGTTATAAAAAATGTTCAGAATTAAAAATAAATTTTAATTATGCAAACTTGTTTACAAAAGATTTTTTTCTGTGGTAATTCTTTTAATAAATAATAACTTTTTTCGTAAAAATAAAATATACAAAGTTTTACATATGACACCGACGTAGACACACTGTAGATAACAATTTGACACAGGCTATAATGGAAGGCCCAACCAAGGAATGAACTTTAAACAGCTAAAAAACCATGAGTATAAAAACGAGTTTTATTAAAAAGCCAGTAAATCCAACAAATAATCTTGCGTATCCATGTGCCCCATTTTTTCTCACACCATAAATAAAAGGTTCCCAACTACTTTAAATTTTATAAAATGACCTATTTCAAGTTGTTTTTGTATACCTGGCTTCTAATACCTGTAGCATGGCATCTTCACATTTTCAATGGTGTTCACTTACAAAATACAGTTTTCTGGCTGAAGACTGACTACTTGTTCGGGTTCAGAAAAATAAAGGCCCGATAGCACCTTGAATTCTCCTAATAAAAGATATTTTATTGCAGAAAACATCGCTAAAGTTAGGAACCTTGTCGATCTTCAAAAACTCGTCCAGTATACAGAGTGCTTCAAAAGTAATTACAAATATTTTATGGATGTTTTTAGGGTAAAGAAATTTTTTTCCCATTTACATGTGTCCCGAAATGCTCTAAAAATATAACCACACAATTTTGACACACCCTGTATAACAGAAATTTTCATTTTTTACTCTACTTGACAGTACTAGTATATCACTTTTTTAATCTCCAATTTAATAAATAAAGCCATGGGAAATTTTTAAGTTTTAAAAAATTATTACAATTTTTTGGTGCATTCTGTATTATAAAAAAATACATATTTTATTAACTAGACTTAGAATGCTGTGCCGTTCCTGGGTCTTCTGTCACCCCGTGCAGAAAGAGGAATTGCCGCCCCCCTGATGCAGAAAATTTATAGGCCGCTAAAATGTTTGAAGAACAACAAAAAACAAAAAAGTCACCACTTTCACAATACATACCTAAATCCTTTATTGAAGTATTTCACATTGATTTTCACTTTTTTTCTTTCCTAAAAATTTTTAAATAGCAAAAAAGACCCCGCCCATCGTTTTTCATTTGGCAAAATGCCGCCCTCTAATCTAGGGATTTTTTTAATTTAAATATAGCCTGAAACATATTTTTAGGCAAGCATGTTACAATACCTTTATACAAATGGTTGCAGAACGCTTCCTATGACTATGATAAAATGTTTTAATAAAATGCTTTTTTGTGATACAACAATCGCTTTTAACAAAATTGCTTTTAAATAAACGGGGAGTAATTGCGTATAGTTAAAAATTAAAAAAAATGTGACCGCTTCTTTTGGTAATGTTTATTTACAATGTTAACACATATTGTGTTAAATAACCACATTATGTTTCTCGTTGTCATTTGGTTTTAGTTTTTTTGGAAGGGGGCGCAACTTACGTCTGCTGTATCTCAGAGGGGGTGCATGTTAGGACAAACGTTTATGCGGAAAAGAGTCTTATTTTGATTTTGATCTTAAAAATTAGTTTTAAAACATTTGTAATGAATTTTGAATCAACTACAACCGCTCACAAATAAATAAAGCCTTAAAAGATAGCTTACACTTTCAATCAAACCTCGTCCATTGACCCTGAGCATTAACTTTGTTCGGTGGCGGGCTGAACGGTTCGAAACTGCTCTGTCCCTGACTATTTTGCATTCCTGCAAAGTTAAAATCTAATCCGTACTCTTGCAGCAAGTCTTGATCGTGTCTGTTGAAACTGTTCGAATTTAGGCCACCGTTTGATTTGATGTTGTGATTTTCGTATGATGAATTGTACAGGGGATTCGAAACGCTTAAAGGAGGAGCCTGACTGTGGGTGGGAGTCGAGTAGGAAGAAGTTGACGATGGTGATTTTTAGAGGATCGAAATCGTCAAGGTCCGAAGTGGAATCGAGGCGGATGAGGTCTTCTGTGTCTTCTGCTTGCTAAAAAAAAGTATATCATTTTCTTTGGTTAAGAAATCGAAAGCTGTCAATATTTTTCCCATAAAATGTAGAGGAGCCACCTGCAGTACTTTACTTTTTTTAAATACAATAACTTTTGGATCCTCAGTATAATATGACTTTAATAAAAAACAAAAATATCTCCTACAATTTTTGTCTAAAAATGGTATACCTGGTAAATATCGATACGAGCAACCGTTTATGAGATATTTCAGATTAAACGTTTTATATCACACAAAATAAATCCCTCACGCTTAATCTGGGCCACTCGAATTTTTATGAAAGCGCTAAAAAATGCGACCACAAATTCCACGGGCCAAAATACAACGATCTAATGCAATTTACCTTAGTTAAAGGTTGCTGGTTTGCAAGATATAGGGTGTCAAAATTTCCATTATTTTTTTTACTTGGACACCCTGTATCTCGCAAACGATCAAGCTTTCGACTAATGTAAATTGCATTAGATCGTTGTATTTTGGCCCAAGGAATTTGTGGTAGCATTTTTTATAGAGCTTTCAGGTGGCCCAGATAAAGCGTGAGGGATTTATTTTGTGTGGTATAAAACGTTTAATCTGAAATATCTCATAAACGGTTCCTCGTATCGATATTTATCAGGTATACTATTTTTAGACAAAAATTGTGGGAGAAAAGACATTTTTTATTAGTCATATTAGGCACCAAAAAGTTATGGTATTTTAAAAAAGCAAAGGACTGCAGGTGGCTCCTCTACATTTTATGGGAAAATATGGGCAGCTTCGATTTCCAACCCTAAAAATCTCCCAATACCAAATTTGTTTGAAAAATGTTTATTGTTAAAAAAATATATTTAAAAATTACCATAATAAAATCAAAACTTTGACACCCTGTATCTCCCAAACGGTTAACTTTTGGACCACGGTAAATTGCGTTAGATCTTTATATTTTGGCCCAAGGAATTTGTGGTAGCTTTGTGTACAGACCTTTTAGAGACGTCCGGTATATTTATTTCCTGTGGTTCTGATGCAATTAATTAAAACCTGCATTCTACTATAGGGATAGTTTCACCTGAAAAAACCTGGCTCCACAGGTCACAGGTGCTTATTTGTCAAAGTCAAGAGTTTCAAAAATAGGTTTATTAATTTTTGGAGTAGTTTTATAATGAGATTTTCATCAAAAGAACGGCTTCAAATTATATTATATGCTAAAAATGATATTATATATCTATTTCTAAACCCAAGAAGTAATAAATGTATTTTTAAAATTTTTGACTTTGACAAATAAGCACCTGTGACTTGTGGCAGCCGGGTTTTTCAGGTGAAACTATTCTTTTAGTATAAGACAGTTTTTAATCATAGCATCAGAACCGCAGGAAATAAACCCAGCAATCCCTATATCACCGAATTCCTAGTGAAAATCTCTATCCATTAATATAAAAATATACGGGGTATTCCATTTAAAAAATATGTCACTCGTGCTGTAACTCTTTTCTTTTTTATTTTTTTCTAATTAGATTATTAAATTCTACGGAAAAAAATACACGAAATGGCTACATTCGCTTTCTAAAAAGGTACAGGGACGTTCAAAAATAAGGCCCCGTTTAATTTAAAATTATTAACCCTGTACAATTTTTTAGAAGGGGTAGGTAATTTATTTTGAGTGTCAAAATAAAGCCTACAAAAAACTGAGGTGTTTTTGCGTATTCGCAAAAGTTTTTCAATTTAGTTTTGGATGGATGGAGAGATAGTTTGATGTAATTATCCGCCTTGTAAAAACTTATTTTTGAGAAATTGGCAACTATTTATTGCTTCGTTTGTAAAACCATCTTATTTTGTTCAAAACGTTTCAATAAAGGGGACTTCATATTTATTTTTAGTAACAACATAATTATTTCATATTATACAGTGACTCAATTGTTGAACAATATAAAAAAATCTTCAATCAACCTAAAAACATATATAAAAATTCAATAAAAAGTCAGTGGCGTACTTTTTATTGGTTATTTTTTTAACTTAATTTTAACATTTCCACGGTGGCAGACTTGCCACTGAAACGTCGTTTTTTAATTCGAATTTTTGACCGATGCGGTCCCATTGTTTTTAGACAGATTTCGGCCTGTACCCAACAAAAAATACCATTAAACAAGATTTCTTATGTTTAAAAATATAAAAATCCTTATATTAAAAAAAAGCAAAACAAACATTTAAAAATTGCAAACATTTACCTTCCGCCTGCTGGGCGAACACTGCATAGGCGGCATCAGCTTCACCACATCAACCACATTCTTATTGGCCACAAAAATACCGGGTCTCCATTCTCGCTGTGCCCGCCACCGACTACAAAAGGCTTAGAACTAGCGAAAAAGTCCTCCTGCGGGAGCTTCCTGGGATTAACATGAGGAGGGGAGAGGAATACGTCTTCCAGAGGAGACTGTAGCAAGTTCTGGGTATCTCGATGGTTTGTGGGTGGAAAAAAGCGATGTTGGTTAGATGATAGTGAGGACATTGGGGGAAGTGAGGGTCGGGGTAATGGCAGGGGCCACCTTTCAGGACTAGATGGAGAACTGGATGTATTTTTGAAGTTTTCCAGGCTGCGTACTGGTTTTAGCTGCAAATGGCGAGAAAGGCGGTAAGCGTGATGTGTAGGATGGTCGTGACTTTGCATTTGACATGGGTGGAGCGTTAATTACAAAATGGGTGGCTCTTGTACTGGGTATGACCAATATCTTGAGACCAATATAAGTCTAATGGTATTGCTCTAACAGATAGTCATTAAATATTACTTTATAGCTTATCTATATTATTTGTCATGAAATTAAAAAAATCCTATAGTTCTATTAAAAGAATAAATTATCTATATTTTGACCTTGTTAAGAATTATTAGATCTTTAAAAATAACATGTTTTCTTTTAATGTAAAAATGAATATAGTTAATTCAATAAATACACATAATTATCGCATATGCTCGATTTTCTCCATAGCTTCAATACAAAAAGGCTTTAATATAAATGGCAATATTTCTTTTATTTATTAGGATAGGATTAAGACAAACAAAGAAAATGAAAAAAAAAGGTAAAGCTATAACCGTAAGCGTAACCCTTGTTATTTACTGTTAACAATACATCTTACAAGGTAAAAGTTTTTGAAAAAATAAATAATTTTTAATCTCTCTGTATGATGCACATCACACATACGATTACAAATTATTTATTTTGGCCAAAAACTTTTAATCACCCTGTAGAATGTATTGTTAAAAGTAAATAACATCGGTTACGCCAAAGTTAAAGCTTCATTTTCTTTAACATTCAACCTTATGATTTAAATACAACGACTTGTTTCAAGCTTGAGATTCTCAAGTAAAAATGACATTTGACAGATATTTCAATATTTGCTAGGCAGTAACAAATTCAAATTTTGAAAACATTTCAACCTTGACTAGAATTTGTTACTGCATAGAAAATATTGAATTATCTGTCAAATGTCATTTTTACTTTATAATTTCAAGGTTGAAACAAGTCAATGTATTTACAGCATAAGGCTGATTTTCTAATTTTAATTGTCTTAATAAACTAATTATTAAAAGAGATATGGCCATTTAAATTAAAAGCATTTTTGTATTGAAGTTGGAGAAAATGAAGCATATACGATAATTTTGATGGGGTGTGTATTTTCGTTTCACAATTTGTAAAAGATATATTAAAAAATATTAGATACTGAGAGGCAAGAAGCATTAGCCCCCTACTCCCATACTGCCAAAACCATCAAAATTAAGTGGTGTACTGAAAATGTTTTCGACGTTTTAAAGTCTTTTTCAACGAGTTTCTGTACATGTGGATAACTAACCCAGTGGAGAACAAAAAACAGTTTAGACCCCTGCAGATCTGGAACATTTTTAAAGTTCTGGATAACTAATGTTTAGATTTCGTAGGGCTCATTTATTTCCAATTTAATGAACTGGTGGCCCTTCTGGGTAGTTAACTTGGACATATTTATTGATTAAGGGGTAACAAAGATTTCCTGTAATAATTGCCTTTATCCGCACTTCCCCAGTTACTGTGAAAACGTCACACTACAGGGTATCCGGTAACTACCTTCTAATATCTTGATGTACAGGAGGGGGCGTTTAAAATAATTTTAGTACTTTACATAAAATTTTTGCAAAAGGGTCCCCTAACGGAAATACAGAGTCCTAAAAGCCTATCAGGTAATTTACATTTAGTATTTATATTTTGAATCCACCTTGTATATCTTAAAGTAAGTTTTATCACTAAGAAATAATAACTGCGAGTTAAATTGACTTGTTAGAATAAAAAAATTAAATTAAAAAAATACATACACATCAGTTTATCACGAAAACTGATTGATTTACCTAAATTAATCAAGAACACCCTCATTCAAGCAATTGAATACTATCATTTTTTAACGAATATTTATAGGGCCAGGCCGTTTCCAGCTACTATGTGGGCATAAAGTACAGATCCAAATGTTAAAAGATAGTGCCATGCCTGCCTACATCCCTAAATTTTACCTTTTTTTTTTTTAAGAATGCGAAATGTAAATTAACAGGTAGGCTTTTGAGTCCCTGTATCTGTGTTAGGGGGCGCTTTAGAAGATAAACTTACATGAAGTACTGATACTATTTTGAACCCTACAAGACTTTCTGGCAAGATAAAGAGGTACTTACCGGGCACCCTGTATATTTTTTTAGTTTTTAATAAACGGTGGTACATAAAAAAAACACTTAAAAGGGCCGTAAAATGTGGTGAATTACAAGTTTCGATAATCGCACATTTCTGACCGAACTGTAATGGACTAGGTTAAACCACCTAAAAATACAACATCAGTACATGATCCTTTAACTTTATAGAAGCCATCGTAGACTATCCAAAAATAAAAATACTCTAGTTAACAATACTTTAAAACAAAATGAAACAGCCACATTTTCTCCTAAATGATAGGATAAACAAATTCTACCCAGTACAAGATTGACAAATTCCAAACCACAAGCACAAAAAAACCATCACACCCATAAAATTATATTACAAAAAAATCTCAATCTTACCGATCTGTCTACAGGTGGCGTATCCAATCTCAACTTTAATAAATCTTGCATTTCATTCATGAGATCGATTCGAGGTATTTCTAAGGGGCTACTACTTCTCGATGAGTCCACAACATCTGGTGATAACGGTTGCGAGCCTGGGATTAAAGGACTATATGACCTGTAAAAAATATTCTTTGACTACTATTTAAATGAAAAATTGTTGATCCTAATACCTAAAGTTCTTAATTCCTAGATTATTTTGAGTTTTTTTTTCAGGTGATTTGCAAGTTTAGAAGAGGTAATTAACTCTAGCAAAAAATAATTTTGGATCTAGCCGAAATGTTATAATTAACTTTATTTATTCATTACAATTAGTCCCTGGGCAAGTAATTAAATTGCCTTCATGACAATAACACTTAACCTTTTTAGCCTGTCAATGGCATACCAGCAGTCATTTTAAAAAAATGTGCTCAAGAACTTGCACCAATCTTAACTCGGCTATTTCGAATTTCTTACGACACAGGTATCTTTCCAGAGAGCTGGAACGTTGCACGTGTTCAACCTATTCCCAAGAAAGGATCTAAATCCCTTCCATCTAACTATAGACCAATTTCAATTCTCTCAGTTCTTTGTAAAGTAATGGAAAAATTAATTAATTCACAAATTCTTAAGTACTTAGAAAAACACAAAATTTTGCATGACAGGCAGTATGGATTTCGCCACAAAAGATCTACAGCAGATCTCCTTTCCTTCGTATCTCACTGTTGGAATAAGTCTCTTGAGTTTCTAGGTGAGTCCCAGATCGTTGCTCTTGATATATCCAAAGCTTTTGACCAGGTCTGACATGCCGCACTTCTTAATAAACTTCCCTCCTATGGTCTTTCAACTAAGCTCTGTACTTGGCTCTCTAGTTATCTATCTGATCGACGTATATCAGTTATTGTGGACGGCCATTCTTCAAGCATTCACCAAGTAAATGCTGGAGTCCCTCAGGGCTCAGTTCTGGCACCAACATTGTTTCTTCTTCACATCAACGACCTTCTCTCGTCCACAACTAATTCCATTGATAGTTTCGCCGACGATAGTACCCTTCACTCCAGTTTTCAGGTTCCTAAACCCATCACTAAACCTGATTTGGAAAACAAACTCAGACCGATGCAGATATCTCTTTCGCAGGATCTTAATTTAATATTGGATTGGGGCGCCAAAAATCTCGTTCATTTTAATGCATCCAAAACACAATCATGTTCCTTGTCGCGAAAAGAGTCATCAAATACTCATCCTCTACTTATGAGCGGCCAAGTTTTACAGAGCAAAGACACCTTTAATCTTGTGGGCGTCACATTTGAAAGTAACCTTAACTGGCATAAACACATTGTATCTATAGCCACGGCTGCTTTACAAAAGCTTGGATTTCTTTTTCGAGCCAAAAAGTATTTTTCCGCTTCTAATTTATACAGTTTATATGTGTCCTAAATCCGACCTTCCTCGGAATATTGTTCTCATATCTGGGGCATGGCGTCCCCCACAACCCTAAGCATTTTCGATTCTATTCAAAGAAGAGCTATTCGTCTAATTAATGATCCCTCACTTACAGAACGGCTTCCCCCTCTTGCCCATCGTCGGGCTGTGGGGGATTTATCGCTTTTTTATAGGTACTTCCATGGCTTCTGCTCTGAAGAATTGTCCAGTATAGTTCCTCCACTCACGGTTCCCAACAGAGAAACTCGTGGTTCCGCGCGTATGCATCCCTATACGGTCCAATTGAATAGGCCCTGAACTTCCCACTTTGTTGGTTTTTTTTATCCCTAGAGTCTCTAGAATGTGGAACCTGCGGCCCGCGGAGTTCTTTCCTTCCCCCAAATCTTCAAGTATTTAAGTCCCGTGTCTTCAAGTATTTAAGTCCCGTGTCAACAAACTCCCTCTTACCTCGCTTAAGACACCCACGGTATTTAGACTTTAAGCCTTCGTGGTTTGTCCAAAGATATATATGTGGTGTCGGACCGAGCAAACGCGTCACTTTTTTCGTCGGACAAATTTACCACAATATTTTGCTTGCAATTTTTAAAAATTGTGCCAAAATCTTAAGGGTTACAGTAACGAAACCCGCACAATCCGATACCCAAAACCTGTCAATGGGCCTTATGGCTTCGTGACTGTAACACTTACGATTTTTGGCAAAATGTATAAAAATTTCATGTAAAATGCGGTCCGACAAAAAGTGACGCGTTTGCCCGGTCCGACACCCGAAACATTTGACATCGACAGGTTGGGTTAACGTGCCGCTTTCATATATGGCGATATGAATATTCGTAGTTGACTCGTCAAAAAAGGTTTCACAAGCGATATTATCATGAAGTGAATTTTATTACTGGCCCAGGGAGTAAACATTTTTGGATGTGCCCCTTTTAGTCTCTTTTAAACAAAAGATGGAGCTACATGCCACACGGCCTGAGAAACAAGGAAATTAATAGATTTTCTTGCCAGTATTATTTCTCAACATGGCAATATCAACTGGCCAGCTGGATCCCGTATCACGCCTTAAAACTTTTTTAGGGTTTTGTTAAAGACTACATCTATGTGCATAAACCACAAAAAAATGTCGAGCTAAAAAACAATATCTGTCAAGTTGCTCATGGAATTAAGTGCCAAAAATACTTTAAAGCAAAAAAAAACTTTAGTTTTGATAAAGGTAGCTTACTTCTATTCTGATTCTTACCTTTGTAAATTGGCATTCTTAATAGCTAAGGAAGCGTCTTTTCTATAAGTAGCCACAGGTACGGAAAACCCAGAAAGAATTTTTCTTTTACCAGTGGGAGAATTTGGAGCGGATCGCGGTTTGGCATCGCCCGCCATGCCGTTGGGCAACTGATGAGGCTCAGGGACACCCTGACCATCCTTAAGTTTCGATCTTAGACCTTTATAGGCACTCTTCATACCTTTGCCCCCGTCTTTTACCTAGAAAATTAAAATAATACACAATTTCTTAAGTCACTTATTATTTGGTAGGATTTTAGCCCTATTCTTAAGCCCTATATTACATATTGCTATTGGCATTTTTTCTTTAAATGTAAGTGACGTGTACATCCATTATAAATGGCTGTTTTATGCAAGTATAAAATAAAAGCAAAATAGGAAACTTAAGAAACCTAATTTCTAGAGCTCCTAATCAAAACCCAGTTTTTGATAAATCACAATTTTTAGAATACCTCGCAATTTTTACTACGCATTTTCTATTTAAAAATTTTAAAAGTTTTTAAATCTAAATATGTTTAATTTATATACTTATAATATTGATACTAATATTATAAAGAGGTAAAGTTTATTTGTTCGTTTGTAGCCGCTAATCTTCGGAAATACTAAACCGATAATAAAAATTGTTTTACAATCAGAAAGCCACACTATTCGGGAGTGTTATAGGCTATATTTTATTATGATTTAACAAAAGTTCAGATATTAACGCCCAACGAAGTGGGTACGGGTCGGCTATCTTGGATTAACAATAACTTTGTTAGGGCTAATCTTCGGAAATACAAAAACCGATCATAAAAACTACTTCACAATCTTAGAAAGTCATACTATTCAGGAGTGCTATAAGCCATATTTCATAATAATTAACCAAAAATTTCAGAGAAAAATATGTATATTAATCTATATACTAATATTATAAAGAGATTATGCATGCCCGCCTGTCACGCGGGCGACCTGGGTTCCATTCTCTGCGGTTGCAGATTTCTTTTTTTCAAATATAGATAAGAAAAAAACAACGAATTTACTTAACTTAAGTAGGTTTTTTTCTTTGATATTCATTTATACTAATACTATAAATTAAGAGGTAAAGTTTGTAACTTTGATTGCTTGTCTGTAGGGGCTTATTTTTTGGAAATACTGAACCGATCATAAAAATTACTTTACAATTAAAAAGCTACACTATTTAGGAATGCTATAGGCTATATTTCATTATGACTAAAGAAAAAGTTTAGAGTAAAACCAAACTGCGTTTTGCATATGCTCCTTATATGTATATCAAATGTATAAACTCAAAAACTATAAAAACGACTTTATAAAAGTATAATTTAATTTAATTAAGTTATTCATTATTAGGTGGTAACAAAAATATAATGTGATTGTAAAAAGTATGTTATACGATACCTTCCAAGAAGATTTTCTACTTAATAAAAAGTGTCATTTGTAATAATCACTTACCTTAAAAACGAGGCTCTCCTAAATATTGTACTCACCGTTTTAACGGCTGATTTCATAGCTGGATTTGCCTAAAAGAAAGGAAATAATACACAGTTATTTTTAAGTTGATATATTTCTCTTAATACAGTATGGAAAGCAAAAAATAAGAATATTTTTCAAATAAAATTATGTTCGAAAATGTTTTGTTTCCAAAATGCTGGGTATGAATTTTGTTTTTTTTATCATAACTTTCCTACTACTTCAGATATTGTTATAAAATTTGGAACACTTATTTTAACCACTACATTAAATTTTTTGCTGTAAAAGTAAAAAAATACCAGTGGCGTTTGAACAAGATTTGTATTGAATTTCCAAATTTTGTGAAAATATCTGAGTGGTGGGAAAGTTATAATAAAAAAGGAATTTTTTTCTTAAAACTTTAACACCCTGTATTTCGGAAAAGAAGCATTTTCCAACATAATTTTATTTGAAAAAGGTTCTTATTTTCTTGCCTTCTATACTGTGTTAAGAGGAATATATCAACTTAAAAGTAACCCTTTATATTAAGAAAGGCATTATTATAACAATACCTGTGATATTTAATAAAAAATATATATAGTTAAGTCCTCGCAGAAATAATTCTGATAAAAGAAAAACTGATGTGATCCTCTAAAACTGTTTTACTTGTGTATTCCTTAAACGGGTGATTTTATTATATCTCTAACCTTTGGTTTGTAAACACATACAGTATAAAATTAAAAACACTTAAGAAAAAAATAGAACAGAACGCCAAATTTGCAAATAATAATTTATTTAGAGATGAGTTTCCATTTTTTCTTTTAGGTCGACAAGACTAGTTCATAAATATTTATATGGATTTCTTTCCTGAAAGGCTTCTTTCTACGATTTGTTTTTGATGCAGTAATTAATTTTAAACTACATTTGTTTAAAAATGCCATTTTTATAATAGTCAGGGAGCCCACGATGCTAAATGGGGATTTACTCGAGCGTCATAGAAACCTATTGGGTTGCAAAGCTTAGATGATAAGAAGAAAAAAATATATTTAAACAAAATATTATTTGGCTTTTCTGCAGAATAAAATTAACATTTTAAGAAAATTAAAACTTTTATATATTATGAAGAACTATTCTGCTCAGCAGACGGCGTCTTGTTAAGATTTTATTTTATTGGATTAAAATAATTTCAACCGAGAGCTTATGAACCTTTTTTTATAGATTGAAACCTTTGTATTGTAGGTAACTTAGTATTAAATATTTTACTTTTTGTTTATTTTAAAGTAATCATAGCTTTTATTATATTGTGTAAGAGCAGAATAGTTCTTCATAATATATAAAAGTTTTAATTTTCTTCAAATGTTTAAAAAATTTCATAATTTTATTTTGGAGAAAAGCCAAATAATATTTTGTTTAAATTTAATCTCCCAGAAAACAAATAAAGCATAAAAAAATATATAATATGTATACCTTATCATTGGTGGGTGAAGCGACTATAGGTTTTTTAACGGCCAGTTTCACAATATTTGGTTAACACTAACTATAGATTTGTTACCATAGAAACAACAAAATACCGAAATGTGATTGGTGTTGCCAAAATAGTTAATCAAAAAGTTATGGTAACCATATATTGTGAAACTGGGCATAAATATGTTAAGTAAATACTGGTATTATTTTGGCTTGTGAAAATCGTTTAAATCGTATCCGGATTATATATTTTTTGTTACGTCACTCTCAAGTTGTCAGATTAGTGAAATATACACTATTTAGCAAGTAATTAAATCACCCTATCTTAATCGAAAATTTCTGATGGATATATTTTTGTTTTTACTATCTAACCTATATACGAGGCTCATAATTGGTGGAGGACGAACTTAACCGGGTACAGGGTATCCTCCAGTATATAATCTGCCGGGCTGTAGTGAATCGTGAAATCTCGCTCTTGGGCCACAATCAAACGTTTTTCCACAATCTCGGCAACATTATCGTGGATTTTAAACCATTTAATACCCTTATAAGCGGTTTAAAGAAAAGGCAATCACAAGGCGATAAATCTGGACTAGGTAAATTTGAAAGTATCCCTCAATGCATTTGTTCCAGAACATTTTTAGCATGTTAGAATTAGTAGTATTTACGGTACATCGTTATCGCAAAGACTATGGTAATTAATTTACTGGCTGAAAGTAAAAGCATTACCTTTTCCCTTTTTTTTGAGCTACATTTAGGACTTGATCTATTTAATCCTGGCGTAAGAAGTAAAGACTAAATGATAATTTGTATAGATAAGACGCTGTTTTTAACCTGAGGTCGTGGTTAAAATTTCTTTCTAACTAAAAACCACTGTCAAAGAAAATGTAACCTAAACAGCTAAAATTATTTTTAAACTTAATGAATAGTACATATAACACACCTTATCTTTAACACTTTTAAAAAAGGCCGTTCCTTCCTTTTTCATTGTGGAAGTCCATTCTTTGTACTGCTGCTTTAACTTGGACCCTGATTTCGCCGAATAATTTTCTAGCTCAAATTCAAACTCATCCGAAAATCCTCTACCAGTATTCAACATTATCAGTCTTTCTTCAATAAACTATAAAGAAAAATTAACCTTGTATAATTTCAAAACAAAAACGAGGAGTGGTCATTCAAAAGGGACATGTCCAGTTATTTTAAGAAATCCACAAAAATGTTTGACAATAAAATTCCAAATGAGTTAAATTATAACTCTTCGTGTGCTTAGAAATATACGCCAAAATTATCGCATATGCTTTATGTTCTCCATAAGCCTTAATACAAAAGTACTTTAATTTAAATGGCCATATCTCTTTTAATAATTAGGTTATTAGGACAATTAAAAAAGAAAATGTTAACGAACGGTAAAGCTATAACTTTGTCGTAACTCTTGTTATTTACAGTTAATAATACATTCTACAGGGTCATTAAAAGTTTTTGGCAAAAATAAATAATTTTTAATCCTGTGTGATGCGCTGAAGGCAGTAATCTTATTTGCAAATAAATTATACCTTTACTTATTTTTGCTGTTTTATCATAACAAATTTGATTACACTCTTACACTCAATAGCACATCATACAGAGAAATGAGATTTATTCATTTTTTTCAAAACTTTTATTCACCCTGTAAGATGTATTGTTAACAGTAAATAACAACGGTTACGTCAAAGTTATATCTTCACCTTTCTTTAACATTTTCTTTTTAATTGTCCTAATAACCTAATTATCAAAAGAAATATGGCGATTGAAATTAATGCATTTTTGTATTGATTCTTATGGGGAATATCGAGCATTTGCGATAATTTTGGCGAGGTGTGTACTTCGCAAATAATTCCCTTTATTATTATTTATTTTTATGAAAAAAATCAAAAATAATTTTGGACATGTTTACTTTTGTTTGAGCTATGACTGTTTTATTATTTCTTTTTACATTTTTGGTGTAAAGTAGGATTTACTTCCAATTTTTTTACCTCTTTGTTTACGATATGTAGTCTCTGTAAAACAAAAAACGTCATCAGGTAAACCACCGTCCTCAAAAAGTTATGTGGGATTCAGTTAGGGTTAGGTTGAATCGATATAATGATTATAACAAAGAATTAGTATTCTTGAGCCTTAAAATGAACAATATTAAAAAGTTTACATTTTGGGAATTTTTTAAGAGTTTTAGGTATCAAAATTTAAATAAGTAAGAAAAAAAAAGTAACAAGGTGAACATCTGTCTTTTAATATCAACTAGTTATAGACCATAAAAAATTACTTGTTGACTCTTCTGATTTCATTTAATTCAAAATGATTAAATTCCCTACCAAAAACGTCTTTTAAAAATTCTCGCCAGACGAATCGTTTTCGAATAATCAGGCTTTAAACATTGATATATTTTTTAGATTTATCTGTTTTATTTTGAAATTTTGTAAGTAACGAAAAAATAAATATTAAAAAAAATCAACATAGACCCTTAAAAGGAAATTTATTGCTCTACAAAAACGGTCTCTTAATGTTTTTAAATAAAATCATTCTTTTAAAAGTTATTCACAATTTAAGTTAAAAAAATAAATTACTGTTTTCTTCATTTTTGAACCAAGTTTTTTCACTCATTTGAACAAATTGATATATTACATAATTGAAAATCAGTATTTTATAAATATTATCAATTAAAATATCTAAATTTTATAATATATCCAAACCAATTCTAGGTTAATAGCTATTTGTTGTACGAGAACGTAGAATTACTTACTCTAAAACAGTAAATTTACGTATCAGTATATATACAAATAGCTATTAACCTAGAATAGGTTTGGATATATTATAAAATATAGATATTTTAAGCGATAAGATTGATAAAATTATTATTTTCGATGATGTAATATATCAATTTGTTCCAATAAGTGAAAAACTTGGTTCAAAATGAAGAAAAACAGTAATTATATTTTCTTTTACTTAAATTGTCAATATCTTTTAAAAGAACGATTTTATTTAAAAACATGTAAAGACCATTTTTTGTAGAGCTTTAAACTCACTTTTAAGGGACTTTGCTGTTTTTTTCTAAATATTAATTTTTTTGTTAGTTACAAAATTCCAGGTAAACCTAAAAACACATCAATGTTTAAAGCTTGTTTATTCAAAACGGTTCGACTGGCGATTTTTAGTAGGCAATTTAATTCTGTAAAGATATATGTGCACATCAATTTTTTACCTCTATAGTTAGGGAGCTTTAACGCAAAAATGAAAGTACAAATAAAAAATCTAAATTAAACGAGAAGGACCTCTAAATGATAAAAAAAAAAATATTTTTCAATATATTTAAAAAAATAATAAGAGTGGATTTTTTGGCCTAGTCTAATGGACATGTCTTATTTTGATGGATTTTTACTTTTATATTGACTATTCACAACGCCCTCTATCATTTTAAAATTAACAAAAAACGATTTCAAATAATTTAATAATTTGAACAGTGAATATGTCCTCCTGGCATGAACACTCCTCAAATAAATATACAATTATTTTTACCTGTTGAAATATTTGAAGGTTCAACATTTCTCTTAAAAAAGGTTGTAAAGCCACGGGTCTCGTTTCAATGAACCTTTCTTCATCAAACGTAACTTTTTGCCCGGGTTGAAATTTGAGTGCTTCCCTGTATCCTCCTATAAGTTGCACCAGTGCTCTTAAAAAGCTCTGGAAACACCATCTCCAAGAACTGCCGATTTATTTCGAAGTTGTTTTCTTAAGGAACTTATCTAAAAAAGATAAATCATGTTTTGCAAGTTATTTTGTTAGGAAAAAATGAGAAAAAATAATGTATTGCAAACAGCAGTAGTTACACATTAAAAAAAATCATCCTAATATATCTTCTAAAAACTCCATAGCGATATATTTCCGGGCGGTCCGAAAATATTATTTTCCTATATGTTGAACATACTATTTTTTCTCCAATCAAAATAATTCCGATCTAAATAATTTTTGTTTTAGGTAGCATAAAGTATTAACTTTTTTAGGTAATTAAATATAAACATTATAATTATTTGATCTCGGTATAATATGTTACTAGGGTCCCAAGCAACACAAGAATTTGCCTTTTCGTTTAATAAACGTTTATTAAACGATATTGTCGTGTATTTTTGATTTTGGTATATTTATTACACCTCTATTAAACATTTTTAAACACGTGCATATTTTAATCGTATATTCAACGTATGTCATATCATCTTTTAATATCATAAAATTTTTAAAAAATATTTTACTTTATATTATGGTGTCATTTATGTGCGTGTTTTAAAAATGCACAAAAATATGTTTATAGTTTGGAACTATTAATGATAATCTCATGAAACACTCTTATTTTCGAGTATTTTAAAAACGTTTTTTTCTTACTATTTACTGAAATTTCAACGTGTGAAACTAAAGCATAATCTACGTCTATTATAGATTATTTTTTATTAGAAAACTAACTATTATTGCTTTAAAATCATTATCATTCTCCTATGACAATATCATTGGTTTAGTAATAATATTTTTATAATTTTAATTTGATGTTAATATTTACAAATATTTGACTTTGTGCTGTATATAAATGATATTGTCTAAAATTCCCTAAAAGTAAACGTACCAATAATCTACAAAATTTACTCATCCGTTCGGCATTATTCCAATAACAGCCAATAACAGCCTTACAATAACGACACGTGATGCGCGGCAGTTGCTTTTCTCCTCGGCTTTGTCACTAACCTTCGACACTTCGAAGTGACTTATGAGATTGAATGGCCGCCGAAAGCCGTTAAACAAAACGTTGGCCGGCTTTATGTTTCTGGTTGTAAAATATTGTGCAGTGCATTGTTTTTCCGATTGCTAATAAAGTAAGTACCTACTTTTTACCTTTATTTTAATTGCGCTCATATCAATTCAATAGTTATGCATATTACATATAATATTAGATAAGAATTGTTGATGTTTTATTTGATGAAGTCGTCAAAAATGGCCGCTGAACCTGTTGCGGAAATTTTCGTTTTGATCTCTCAACCCCTATTATACCTTATTTATAAGGAATGATTATGGCTCAAACACTTGGATTAGGTGAATGTCACACCTTACACCTCTGTTTTGTTTTAATTTTTAGTACACTAAAATAAAAATTATTGAAATATATCTTGGTTATTTAATGGTCTATTATACGTTTTTAATAAACCATTTATAAACGTCTAATATATACGCTTAAATTTACGTGTATTGTGTACTATTTTAGTATTATTTTTAATTTTCTTAGAAATGTTTGGGTTGAAAGAAGTCGTCCATATTCTCAAAGAGACCTGATATAACATATCAAAAGAAAACAACAAAAAGTCTCGGTCTTAATACTTTTTACTAATTAACCGTTAAATGGTGACATGTGTTTCGCTCCTAAGAGCATCATCAGACCTAAAAATAATACAAACAAAACCAATCAATTACAATAAAGACCTTAAAATGCGGGAACGGGACGGGAGCGGGACGAATTTGGACACAAAATATTCCTCATGGATATGGGAGTATTGTTTTATGATGCGGGACCTATTTCCACAGCGGGATATATGTATGTATTCACAACGCGTTGGTGTAAATATATTCATATCCCGCTGTAGAAATAGGTTCTGCATCCGTTTCGCCCTGTCCCGTTCCCGCATCCCGCGTTGGTTTGGGCGTATCTTTAATCTACCCTAACAATTAATTTATTATGCAAAAAACACTAAGATCACCTGTACTTTTTAGTGACTTTGGTTTTTCTTTTTTTACAGAAGCGGTCAAAATTTCATTTCAAGGTAAGGACCAGGTGCAGCGAGTTGCATTTGTCGGAGAACTCACAGACAAAGCTATCGGACAGGCATGCCAAGATTGGCTTAAACTGTCCAAACAGCGATACCGTAATGCCAAAACGTGAAAGACTCTATTATTATGTTTGATTCTAGAATTTTTTTAAGTTTCAACTGTTTTTTTATGTTCTATACAGTTTTTGTTGTGTTTTTTATTACTTTTATTTATTAGAGTGCAGTGTTAAGTGTTACCAGTTGCGTCCTTTTGATTTGTGAATTTGTTATTTTATTTATTATTTTTTTTAGATTTAGTAAGCCTAAACGAATGTATTACCTAATACATATACCTATATTATACATACAAAATAAACGTTTTTCGTATACGTCAATATTTGATTTATTTCATATGGCTTTATTTAACGTAAAATTTAGTCTAAATATGAACGTATAAAATTTAAGACTTTTTAACGTGTTTAGTAAACGTTACAGTTTTGTATATTATATACCAATTTATAGGGTTTATTAGAAACCGCTTTTTAATTGCTCATTTTATATTATAAATAAACGTATACTTTCAACGTCTAAAATTTGGATAGTACTGCAATATTAATACACCTATATTAGGCGGACATTTTAACCTATATTAAAGGTTAGAAATAAACTAAAAATATACTAGTGGTATATACGTAATTAAACGTTTATTAGAGGATTCTGTGTTGCTTGGGGTACAACATTATCATGTATTGTTGATTGTCTTTGACAAACGTCAACTGTGTATATTTAAAGCATACGAAAGGTAGTGCATTCGGAAGAAATATTCTCCGCCTTGGCCGGAAAATTACGTTGCCTAACTACGTCTTTTACCTACAGTAATAATACATTTTGGAAGTAAGAAAACGTATCGAAAATATATAGATTTCTATCCCATCGGAGAAAAAATAATAAATGGCGTGGTAATTTCTTTAAACTTTGGGAATACACCCAACAAATTACTTATTATTTTAACCAGAATTTGTAGAAAAGGAATAAAAAGTTATATAATAATACTAAATTGCTCTTAGTTAATGGTTAGTGTATACGTTAAATATATAGAGTATATCCAAAAAGAAACTATTTAATTTATTTTAGTAAAAATCAATCCAAAATAATAATGTCTTATTAAATTACATTTTTATTCAAAAATCAATTTAATTTAATGTTAATCTGTAACAAAATAAAGTAAAAATACGGTTTATTTAAAGTTGCAAGGTTATTAGTTGTCTTCAAAACTTACCACATCTTGGGGCAAATTATTTAGGTCATCAAATGGAGTTTCAACAGTGTTGCTGTCTGCATCCAAAATAACAACATCTCCTATTTCACTTCTGGATACTTTCTAAAACAAAATAATTTTTTTATTAACTCCCATATAAAAAATACAGGGTGTTAGATAATTGTCTACAAACTTATTAACTCATAAACATTTGAACTACCTAATATCTTATCATTTTTGATATAAAATGTGAAAATGCCTTTAGGTTCTCACTGTTAGTTACTTTTTTGTATAAAAAAATCTTTTAAATGCTTATGAGTTTTAACTGTACAAAACTCTTATCTATTCATAACGTTCTACTAGTTGTGTATCATTGATTTTAATGTTTAAAAGAATATTTATTTATTTTAATTCATTTATATATACAAAATGACATCGTTTTACTTTAAATAAAAAAATATTTGTTTTTTTTATAAACAACCCACAATTGAAAAGAAAAAATATAGTTCTATCCTCAATGTTTATTCAGATTAAAAGCAATGTTTATCGGGATAAAAAAAATAATCAAAATATGCAACAGTCTAGACATCAGGTTTTTTTGTAAGCAAAAATGTACATAAATTATGAAATTATTTCGTTAAATGGAAAAGCTGATTTCTTTAAAGCTACGTATAGAGGTTTTTTTCTCCCGATTAATTGTTTCAATCTTTAAGTCCTGAGCACAGATAATCCACATTTAGATCCGCAGTGGCTAGAAAGATTTTTAGGATCTTTACGGTCTCGCGCAGTGAACACATCGGTACATTTACGAGCATGCATATTTAAAAGCCATGGTCAAATACAATAGTGGCTTAACTTTCCTCACCGTGCTGCCCGAACATCAAACGGAAAATTCAGCCAACGCGTTGATAAATTATGTCAGACAATACCTATACTAGTTACGGCGCCCGCGCGTGACTGGTACCCAAGCGCACAAACCCGTTTTTCCGCCCGTGAAAAGTAACTTTCTAGCAGCGGGAGCGGGACTCCGTGCTCTATGGAATTCTACACCGCGCTTTCTATCAAGAAGTCGATAATTGCACTTTTAGGTACTCTGTGTCACAATAGACTAAACATCGGAAAGGTAAAAGGTCTATATGTGTACTAATACTTCTCTGTTTAACTGTGCAAGATGAAAAAGGACAAACATACAGCTATTGCGAATTAGATTTAGGTACGGAATATCATTATTGAGCAATTGAGTTTTTAAATATTGTTTAACACGGAACAAAAAAGTGTTAAGTTTCTAATCGATTTTTAATTTTTTTTTTTTTTTACTCTTGGAGTCAATTTTGGACTATGGCATTAGCAGTTATTATGTCGATTGGATACTCCCTCCTTTTATGAAATTAAATTTTTCTGAAGATTAACTTTACCTTTTTTTCAAATAAATAGCTATCAATGTTCTCTACTGTGAATAATGTAAATCAGTAAAGCAAAAATATGTGACCAATTTACCTAAACTAAAAAATACCGAATTAGCCTTATACAATTGTGAATCCTGGCTGGATAGTAAACACATGGCTAGAACTAAAATTATATTTTTTTATCACTGTAAAAAACAATAAAATAAATTTTTGCATTCTGATAACACAAAAAAACCAAATAAATGTATAAATCATAGCAAACTAACGAACATCTAAATTTATTTTAGTTTTATATATGACTTTTTAAATTTTTGGTAAAATTCTACATAAGCGAGGTCTCCCGCTTATAGGCGTCCAATTTGATCTTTTCAAACGTGGTTTCTTGAACACAGAGTGCGAGTGAGGTAGAATAAAGGCGATTTGTAGAATACTATAGTACACGGAGTCCCGCTGCATATTAGTGGTCCTGAGTTAGCAGAAGACTGCCTTGGACTACCTACTTTCCTAACCACGCTGAAACTTAGCAGCTTATCAACTTTACACATCGTCACTTTATTGCAAGTAAGTTTGTGTGGGGTTCTTATAGTGCAAAATTTGGAGATAGCAGTGGAAAAAATATGTCACATTGGAGGGTCATGGTTAGTTCTGTTGAGTTAACTCTTTTTTTTTTATTTACGTTATTAGGGAATTAAAAAAAAAATACTAACCAGAACAAACCAGAACAAACCATAACCCAACAGCAGACGTTTTGGCCCTGGACCGTCTGGTGCCATCGCGTTGCCGAAACGCAATTCGGAAGTCTAACGCGTCTGTTGTTACTGAATATGCCACCTGGTACGCTTAGATCTGTATGCCATTTACACAGTGTGTCCGCCCAAGTTGTCGAAATATGAAAAACTTTTTTATTATTAGTTTTAGGAAAAAAGTTTTGCTTTATAAAAAGTTCTGCATGGCCCAAAAATAAAAGGCAACCATCAGATATTAATTTGTATCAGTCATCTACGGGGTTTAATCAAAAATGTAATTTTTGCTTAAGAGTAAAGTATCTGTGATTTTGTTAATATCGAAGAATGTTTTACAGAAAACATGTTTAAAATTAAAAATAACTATTAAATATGAAATTTTGATTATTTATAAGAAAATTTGAATTATTTTATTGTTATTTTCTCTGCGATAACGATAAAATTTTAAGTTTGTAGAGTACTTTTCTTTATATTTTTAGTAGTAGAATCTGCCGTTAAATTTTCTTAGCAACATTATGCGACACCCTGTATATTTAAAATTTTATTTTATTTTTTTTAACGACTTCAACGTGTCAGCTTTTTTTTCGAATTCATTATAATAAATACACACTTTTACACGGAACGTCAATGGTAATTACCAGATTAAAAACATATATTTATTTGGGCACGCTACGATGATAATCAAAAACGCGATGGACGAAATTTAATTTCGTTAATATGATGTGACGTGTGACTGCATGTTGATTAATCAATAACCATTTCCCCCTTTGTCTAGTCAAATACCATTATTAAATTTGTTTGTTTTACGAAAAACATTATAAGTTTTGCTTTTTCCTTTTTAGTCCCCGAGTGTTGCACATTTTTACACCGAACGAAGGTACAGGATATTAAAGAAAAAACATTATTTAGATGATTACACAGGCCCACAAAAAAAACAAAAAAAAATAAGTGGTTTGTGCTGTGTGTCGGACCCACCTAGTCAGGTGGGTCCTATTTTCCCGCTGAACACGAATCTGAAGTCAAAACTGGAGGTCAAACTGCAAAACCTGAATTGCGGGGGCCAAGGGGGCAATAGCAATTTTTAAATTTAAAGAGGGGTTACGTAGCACCTCATTTTAAAGGCCCTTCGATCCTCTATTTAACGCCACTTTGTTTTTGAAAATCAGCCCAGCCGTTCCAGACCTACAACCATTTGAAATTTGGCTTAAATGCTATACAGTGCGGTTTTAAAGGTAATGGCTTGTAAGTCTGGAACGGCTGGGATGATTTTTGAAAACAAAGTGGCGTTAAATAAGGTATCAAAAAACCTTTAAAATAAGGTGCTGCATTACACCCCTAAAAAAAGCAATTCGATTTTTTGCTGTTTCACCTACAGTTTTGACTTCAGATTCGTGTTCAGCGGAAAAAATACGCCCGACTAGGTGGTTCGGCCACCCAGCACACACAACTTATTTGTTTTTGTGGGCCTGTGTTATTGAGACTTTACGAACATTGTAACAAGACACGATATCTAGCATTTTTTGTCGTGAAAAATTTAGATCAGAAGGCGGGGTGCAACCTACACAACTTCAAATTTCCCTCAAACAAAGCTCAAAGCTCAAAGGTCGCAACTTTTTGTGCTTCCCTGTATGTACTATATGTGTACAGTACAAAAAGATATACTTTGTAAGAAAGTAACTTTTTTGAGATATTTGAGTTTAAATTGTTTAGTGCAACCAAAAAATAAATGGCGATATACAGGGTGGTCCTTTAGTAATGGGAAAAAATTTAACTGTAGAATTGTTAAGTTAAAATATTGCGATTTAACTAAACTAACCTTAGTCGAAATTTGATAGTAACTAAGCTACAGGGTGTCAAAGTATAAAAATTATTTTTAAATAATTTCGATAATACTGGATATGGTTTAAATATTGTAATAAAACTAGGTTCCTAAAGGTTTTTGACAGAAGCTATTTATATCTGATGTTATTTCTTAGGTGTTAATTAAAACGCCCCCTACACTACATTCAATCTCTCTAAAACGTTCCAACTTTTTTTGAGCTATGCTGTATGTACCATTTAAGTAAAGCAGTAAATTCTCCCATACTTTTTACACGAAAAAAGTGTACTTGGTACTAATGGCTCTGAGCAACCGTTTTCAAGATATTTGCATTTAAATGGTTTAGTGCAACCAAAAGTACCGGTGTGGAAACGAACCTATTCGTGGTGGGGAGTAAGTTGTTCGCGTCGTTGTCAGACGAAAGGCGGAAGCGGGAAGCCTGGTATCTCTCTGCTCCAATCGACAGGCTTGTTGCAGCGGGGATTGTAAGGGAGTACATAGTAGACTAGAAAGGATTAAATAATTTGCTAAGGTCAGCGGTTTGGTTTCCATACCGGTATATAAATGAATACATTAAATCATTCGATGGGGCAGGTGTAGTTATGGTAGTCTTAAGATTCGAATAGGAAGTGATCTGTATGTATTTCTATAGGCTGACCTAAAAAAATATGTTCAAAGGCAATATTTAAAATTAAAAAATAACGTTAAAATTCTTGATACACTCTGTATAGTGGAAATTTTTTATTTTTTAACTCTTTTTCATTTTTTTTTAAATTTTGACTACCCTACTGTTAATAGCATTGCACGCCACTGGATGCAACACTCCAGCGCCCTGCCCTGTGGGCCGGCAATAATTTGCTCAGTATTCGATTTTTAATTATATTTAATTTAATTGCAGAAGTTTAAGATAAAATTCAAGGCTGGGATGTTCGGTACCACAACAATAATTAATTGGCGTGCCGATATTTAACAAAAATGTGAAAATTATAAATGGTCGATCGAGTTGCATAAATCTGACCTTAAAATAATTATAAAAAATGTCTCTGCGTCATAAATCGCATGCTTATTCGAAATCACCGCAATGTATTAATAACACATTTCAGAACTGAAAGAAATAAAAATATGGCAAACCAAAAAAGTGCTAATAAACTTGGCTCGTTATTCTAAACATTTTAACGAATACCTTTTATCAAGTCATTTGAATTTTTCTTTAGCAATAATTTATTATAAAAACGTGTTTTTGCTCAAAAGACCAAGACTAAAAAAACATTTTAAAACTAACGGTAAAATAATGTAATACACTTCTTTATGAAGCAGTTTTGTTTTTACCTACTCTGTATATCCCATAACGTTTAATGAAACTAACTACTTCTAATAAAGTTTGAACTAATGCACCAAATTTTATAAAGAATAAAATTTTCTGACAAATTGAAAAAAAAAAGTTTTTATTTGTTGCCAACTGTTGTCACTGTAAATTGCTGATTGTTATGTTAGTAACAAAAAAAAATAAAATATTTTAAAAACTATATGATTCTAGTCATTCAATTATAAATATGTTTGCAGAAATGAAAGAAGAATTGACCTAATTCGGACCTATTAATTCAATTTGTAAACCTTCTAAAGTTCTCGTTACGAATCATTACTAAATTCGGCTGAAAATTAAGCTCATTTAGTTTACACTTAAAGATGGGCGGAGCCTCGTAAATCCGGGCTCGGTACGGCCTTGGTGCGGTTATTTGTGGCCAGACCTTAATTGTGTGCATAACCTCATCAGGAACTCCAATCAAAAAAGGCATTGGCGCCAATAAATAATCCATAAGGCTCATTGGTAATACCGGGATAAATATATGTTGCCAAATCATCGGATAAATAACGTCATTGGCAGACTGAACACATGCACTCAATCTTTTTAACTGTTTTGAGGTAAATATGATTCTTCGTTCATAGAGCATTGAGGCGAAAATTATCATCATATTGTTCGTATCCACTGCATTGTAATATTCGGTGAGGTTACGCTAAAAAAATCTTTTTTCTTAGATAAAATAATAACGTGTATTTTATAATTTCTATTTATCTGACTACTACTAAAAATGAAGCGTTCAAATGCAAAACCAGATATTTGACAATTTTTTGAAAAAATATCTTTGTATGAATTCCATATTGAAAAGTTGCCAAGAATAGGAGTTTCTGACCCTAAAGTGCAAAAGCAGACATTTGCTCTATATTTTTAAATAAGATTGAACTAGGATGGATTATTTCCAATTTAACACTAATAAAATAAATTTTAAAACAAGTAAATATACTTTTCATTTCATATATATTGATTTTCACATTAAAATAAATCTAATCTAAAGGTTTCGGTATATAATCTGATATTGTTGTCAGAAGCATAATAGAGCTTCAACAGAGGTAAATGGAACATATAAAATTACGTTAATATTTAAAAATATGAACTAACAATAAAAGCATTTGCTTTGTCAAAAAAGTATCATCATATATTTGTAACGTGTAGGAAAAGCGATATATTTCCGGACGATGGTGGAGTTTACTGAGCAAGGCTTTAGTTGTGTTCCCAGCACCCCTCCCCAAAAAAAAAACATGTCTTCACTTCCCAAAACGAACTTTTTTCATGCACATTTTCTCACATTATCCTTAACTTCTTTCATTTGCCGGACCAAAAAAGTTCCTCACCTACTTTTCCCTACATGTTCTTCAAATAACACAACCAAACTACTTCCGAAAAAAATAGGAGGGGTGCAAAACACTTTTAACAGCTAGTACGTTGTTACCCAAATAAAACTTACTTTTCCATACATGTCCAAAAGCAAGGGGGATGCATGCGCACCCCCTTGCACCCCCTTCCGGCGATGATGATATCATATTGTCTTGTATTGTTGAGTCACTTTGACAAACGTCATCAGTAAATATTGAAACTATAGAAATCCTAGGGCAAGGTGAGCGTCCGGAAAAAATATTCTTGGCCAAGGCCGGAAAAGTACATTACCTAGCAGCGCTTTCTAGCTACGGGAATAATGGAATGGAATTTTGGAGGTAAGAAAACATATTGGAAATATGTAGATTTTCGTCCGATCAAAAAAAAACCTTTTTGAAGCACGAAAAAAAATAGGTATTAATTTTCTAAACAAAAAATAAAGAAATAAAAAAAAGGTAAAAAGGTACTTGTGTGTCTAAAAGGCATCATTAGGTGAAAAATATTGTCGAGATACGTAATTAATAAAATATTACCAAGACGACATACATTTGCTCTTGTACATTTTTATTTAATTAAGATATCGCATTCATTAGCAATATTTTACTTAACCGTGTAAATATTACTAATCATTGTTACCTATATTTTGATACCGATGACTAATACCGCGATATTTTATGTGTAACCTTATACATACATCTTAAAGATTAATGGTGCTAAAATCAAGTGGTTTTATTATTCATCCAGCATTACGATTTTACTTTCTCTTATTAACAGCAACTTAAAGAGTTTATTCGTGTTTTGCAATTTTTAAACCATTATTACTTTCATTATATTTAAAGAAAATTAAGTAATATCGTTTTTTTTTATTATTTTTGCCCTTTTGGGGTCATCCCACCCAGGTCCGACGACCACCCCCTAGGTGGTGCACTGCAGCCTTAAGGCTTATTGTACCTTGACCCCTACTCCTTCCCATTCACACACCATTCATTTCATAACTTGGATGATTGCTGCTCGGCTCGGCCTGGTCACCTATCCAAGTTATGGTCGCGCTGTTCACTGCCTAACTCCGGTGATCGACGCTGCCGATACAACCGAAGCAGCCACATGCGCGACTAAGTAATATTGTGACTAAGGTGGTATTTTTACAATAATTTTACTTAATTTTTTTCTTTCGATTATTCTTTTTCTTTAAGTTTTTATTAAATTTCGCAAGAAAAGGAGTTAAAATTGCATGATTGTCTTTAAGGTATAATTAATTATGAAATTACATGTGCTATTCTTAAGATTTAAATGACCATATTAACAAAACTATTAAAAAAAGATAGATATATTAAATGAGGATTTTTTAAAGCTTTATAAAAGACCTTTTTAATGGTGACAAAATATACAAAGTATGCTATTAAAAAAACCTCCTCCTTTTTCTTAACTTTTGATGCTCATTTGATTCTTTTATTAGGCTTAAAAGATAATAAATGAAAAACTATTTCATTTTTATATAAGACGTTTTTCAGTATTTTTAGTGTTCGTTGAAAGCGGCTGTCAAAATATAAATGAAAACTCGGTACTTGTTCTTGGCAGAATGTACTTACTTAATAGTGGTAGCAGGGGCGGTCATATCGACTTTCTGAGGAGGGCATGTGCCGAGGAGAAGTGTGTGAGGTGGCAAAAAACAAAAAGGTTTTTATTGTTTTCACCTTTCATTCTTTTTATAAGAAATTACACGAAACCTCCTTCTTACGTATTTGAAAAGGTCCTCACTCTATCTCTTCAATTCCATCATCAGCCTCACCCCTCGGACCAACCTTGGGGGGGGACCCTCAATAAATGCATTTGCCATTGGACATGTATAAACACACTAAAATAAAAAGGATGTCGCATCCATGGCCCCATGCCCCCCTATGACCGACCCTGAGAGTGGTAGTCTTTTAAAAAATTATTAGTTTCACTTCTATCAGTTGCATGTGATCATGATCATGTGATCAAGTGGCAGATGCCATTTGAAATAATAATAATTAATTATTATTACAGTCCTCATATGGCAAAAGTACTAATTATAGAAGTTACAATGCAATTCCAAATCAATTATAAAAAGAGTATATAAATAAAATGTTAAAAATATACTGTTTTAAACAAATAAAATTAAATCAATAGGTACAGAATAAAATTATATACTAAAACAACAAACACAAGGTGGACAATCAAAATGAAGTTAGCCACATAAGTTTTACAAGAATGTTATTAGTTTCACTTCTATCAGTTTTTTACTGATCATGTCTCAATAGAATATTACTAATATAAGGCGAATTCATCCAACTGACTATCAAAAAATTTAGGAGATCAACCAAAATTTCTACGATTTTAACCGCGGTTACAATTGGTTATAAATATCAGAACTTGGTGACAACTTTGACGTTATTTATACGAATTAAATGTCAACACCAAAGTCAATCAAACCCAGTGGTGGATTTACCAGTAGGTCAAGTAGGCTGGAACCTAGGGCGACAAATTTGAAGGGTCGGCAGATTAAAGCTAAATTTATAGATTTCAGTTTCCGTTTGCCGTTTGCAGTTAGAAGATGAAACAACATCTTTCCATTTGCCAATTTATATTTTCTGTTTACCGTTTCCGTATACCATATCAGAAACCGAAACGGCGATCGGTGATGGAAACTTCAATCAATAAATTCAGCTTTAGTTCATAAATTTTTTATTTCGAATTACAAATTTAAAAAAAAACGACGTGCTCTATCAGTATTAAGGTAGCAATTAGTAAGTTTATTTTTTTAGGTAAGACCTTCTCAAAATGTTTCTTATGCTGATATTATTGTGGATTTCAGAGACGGCTAAAGTGAATAGCCCAAAGGCGACAAATACGTAAATCCGCCTAAACGCAGTGGTAAATACCGTTTTGTATTAAAATGACAGAAATTGATGATAACTTTGACGTAAACTAAGTATATGAATCAAACATCAACACATTTTTATTTTGGCCATATTTAGTTGATCGCCTAAGGGGGCGTCCATAAATTACGTGAGGCGTTTATTCACATTTTTGGACCCTCCCTAAGATTTTCTTCAACCTTCAACCCCCTAACCCCTAATCTCACGTGAGATTTATGGGAATGCAAAAAGGAACCGTTTCCCAAACCGAAATTGATTTTGCAGCCAAAATAATTTTGGAAAGCAAAAAAAAGGTTCTCCACCCAAAAAGTAACACTATATAACATTTTCCTGGGGGACCTGCCCCAAAATTGGTTTTTCCTGTTTCTAGCTACAGAAAAAAAATAATATTTGCACAGACCTCCCTACTCCCATGCTGAGATTTGATGAGTTTCACCTCGACCCCTCCCGCCCCTAAATGTATCGCGTAATTTATGGACGCTACCTAAATTTGATGTATCTTATTGAGCAGGTCAAGTCGTATTCCCTATACTACGTTAAAAAATGCGTGCGTCACTCTAAATTAAAAAAAAATGACAACAAAAAATATTTTTGGAGTTTATGTTGTTTAAAAACATTTTTTCATTTTATCAGCTTGGCCGTCCTCTAGAATGTGGTCAAGAAAATACGTAATTTGACTTGGCTGTCTTGCATATGACGTTTTAAATTCTGAAATAAAATTGCATGCATCAATTTTTACCGATTAACCAATTATAAAACGGTATTTACCAATGCGTTGTGTTAACGTTTATTTAATTCATGTATTATACGTCAAAGTTGTCACCAATTATTACCGCGGTTATAGTTGGTTGAACGTCTAAAATCGATGACGGTCAGGAGTAGTCATGACCAACAAATTGAGCGAATCGAATCAGCTTATAAAAAACGTAACAAAACTAGAACTGGGATTTTGATTTATAGATTTACATTCGAAATTTTTATATGAATTAAAATAAATTAGGTTATTATTGCACAAAAATATAAGTGCATTTCTTTGCTAATATAAACATTTAATAATAACTTATGCAATTTTAACGACAATATTTACATTAAACATGAATGTTTAATCAGATATCGAGTTGTTCCCAATAGAAACTAAAGCATACAGTTAAGGATAGACGTATTTGTTTTCGATTTAAAATGGAATTACATGAATTTTACTTGGCCTAATCCTTAAAATATACAGTTTGTCCACGGGTTAGGTTAACTCTACCTGTAAATCAACATTTCGAAAAAAAGGTATTTTTTATAAAAATTGTTGCTTTATTTAAAAAGCTGGAAGCTATAATAAAAATCGCCGTAGGTGGATAAAGTTATGTTTTTTGATGTTTGAAGTTATGGTTTTTGTATTTTATATTTTTGTTAAATTCCTCTTTACATTATTACTACACTTTTTTGTTACGGACTAACCCGATTTAACCCTTTAAATCTTCAAATTTATAAAATTGTCAAAAAAGTATTCGTCGAATACTTCAAAAGTATTCGAATGCCGAATCCCAAATACTAACCAAAAAAGTATTCGGCCGAATACCGAATACCAAAATGCAAAATGTAATCTGAATACTATTCAGAGTATTCGAATACGACCCAACTCTGACACCCTATATATGCCTATTTTACAGTTATAGTCCCTATACGGATATTTTACCAGATATCCCTTACCTCAATTAAAGACCAATTAAGGATGCCAATATTTACGCTCCCCTGTTCAAGTATCAATTACAAAAATTATGTCTATTCATTTTAAAAATCCAACCTTAATAATGATATTCATCTGTTCAAAGCAAATTCTCCGAACCCATTAATTATTAATTAGCAAGGCTATTGTAAACTAAGCAGGCTGGGAGATAACTGTATCATTATATTATGTTCAATGGCGATTGGTAATTGATATAAAATATTTTTACACCGTAAATATAATGTTTTGCGTGCGTTATACTAGATGCTGCAATTTTGCGGGACAAAAGAATTTAGGTACAAATTGAAATAAATTGTCCAATACTGGGTACCTTGCTCAGTTTTTATCATTCACAAAGCTTTGGATGCCCATCGTATAACATCCAAAATCACGATGGAGTGCCTGAATAGTATCAAAGAGCTCGCCGCCAGGAACAACAGGATAGAACTTCTGTGGGTTCCTGGACACTCGGGAATAGAAGGCAATAAAAAAGCAGATGGAGTAGCGAGAGCTGGGTCGTCTAGAAGGTTCACCGGTCCAGAGCCAGTACTCGGATTGTCCAAAAGGTGACGAAAAACGATAAGCAGATGGTCTCAACAACATCTTGCTCGTTGGCATACATCACCTGGCTAAAGACATGCGAAGGAGACACTGGGCGCTCCTTCCAAGGAACTAAAAACTGAGGTCCTCCAGCTGCAGCACACTCAGCTAAGACAAGTAGTAGGACTTCTGACAGGACACTGTCATCTAAGGAAACACTTGCAAAAATGGGCAGTTACAATGGACCCATAACATGCAGGCTTTGCGGGGAAGAGGAGGAAACAGCCTCACACATAATATACAACTGCATTGCACTGACACGCAAAGACACAGTCTATTTGGGAACATACATAGCGGGAACCCTCTCCCGCATGAACATCTTGGCAGAAATCTACTAAACCTGATAAAGGGCAGTGGACTTCTGTAACAAGGGAGGGGTGCACAATAAGCCAATAGGCTGCAGTGCAAACATGGTCGAATGACCAACCCCGCCTCAAACCAACCAACCAACCTTATTTATTTTAGAGAAAAATGTTAAGGCACGTATCCACTAAAGCAACAATTAGAAACTTTTTTGTTTATGTGGCATGTTTCCAAAAAGTTTCATAATTTTCCAATAAGTTAGCCATTGTTGTAATAACAAAATAAAAATGTTTCTATGTGTTTCGTGTTTCCATTTCAACTCGGTAAGGTCAAAGGAAAAGTCAAAACAAGTAGGAATAAATTTAGTTGTTGCTGCGGTGAAGGCATTCAATTCTCAAAAGCTTTGCGAAGTGCAGACTTCCACGACAATGTGTAAACGTAAAACACGATAAACGAAACCAAAGTTGTTTCTGATTTCAGTTGCTGTAGTGGAGAGAAAAGTTGAACCCTGTTGACATTTGTTCCGCAATTTTGGAACAAAAAGCAACATTTAGTAAGAAAAAGTTCCTCGTTATTTCCTATGGTGAATACGTACCTTTAGGTGTTGGGATTTATTGATGAGCAATAAACGAAAGAATTAAACTTTTGACACTCTTTAAGCCAATTATGATCAGGCCGGCGATTCTCGAATCACGAATACTAGTGTCACGTTCGACATTGATAGATTTTCGCATGAAAAACCAGTTAAAACCAGTTTTTGAGCGACATTTCGTTGATCACGCATTCGACATTGTGAAGTGGGATTCGAGAATAGACCCGCAGAAGCACACATACTAATTTCTAATCGGACAAGATTATCTGAAAGTTGACTGAATTATAATATGTTTGACTTGACGTCCGATCCGATAAGGGAGAGGATGTATGCGTCGCCAGTCATAAAAACCTATAATCAGTAGACCTTCGGATAATCGTGTCCGATAGTAGGATTAGAAAATAGCATGTGTGCGACTGGCCTTGGAGTAATCTTTTTTTTTTGAGAAGAAATCTATTTATACCGGGATTTTTTCTTCTTAATTCTAAGAATTTAAACTTTTAGGAATTAGCATTTTATCTGAAAACACTCTGCATAAAAATACAAAATAAAAAAATATATGTTAACACTTTCAAACTTAGGCGATGAACTGAAATTTCAACGGTTTTAACCGCGGAAATCATTGGTTTTGAAAAAGACAAAACTTGTCGATATCTTTGACGGAAATTAAAGGAGCTAAACGTCAGAGGCAAGGTCAAACAAACCCGTTTGAACTTAGTAGTAGGTAAATACCGTTTTATTCTGGTAATAACAGCCCCTTAGCCATGTAAACCTGAGGTAGCAAATTTTTTTGGTGTAGATATTCCTTTTCCTCAAATTTTCCCGAAAAATGCAAGATTTTTTGTAATAATGCCAGCATTTGCATTTTTGTGGAAATGCTCGAGAAATTATTTAAAACGCCGCATAGACCGATGACGTAGTTGGAGTGTGCCAACCTTACCAAAGATACAAACTACGACATCCCTTCTGTATTGTTTTTCGTGTGTTGGCATATTTATTTAACTGGTGCTTTTCACATAAGCACTGACAACTTTGAAAAGTTGTTTTAACTCACAAATTATGGAATAAATTTGAATCAACTTTCAAAATTATTTACAAAAAAACTATAGACAATTTTCTTAAAATTTTAATTTTATGGGTTGGTGACATATTTAACTATTATTAAAAAAGGGGTATTATAGAATTAAATACTCAACACGGACGTTATTTTTATTAACTACTAAGTACCTAAAAATCTCTCCCCGGCTGAGGACTGAACCTGGGCCATATGGGTTAGGGATCAAAAATTGTTCATTGAGTTACCAAGGGGACTACTGAAATCTGCTTTAAAAGTTCCTGTGAAAATGGTCTTACAAAACTAAAAAATCTCTATAATCAAAAAGTTATAAAAGGATTGAAAAATGCAAGAAAATAAAAACATGCTTTAGCGGATAAACCACGAAAAATAGCAAATACCCTCGTTTCATATTACTTGTCGAGCCGGGCCACACCTCGCCGACTATCCGGATTCTTGGCGTGTGAAAGGTCTCATAAGACTCCAAACACTTTGATAGCGTTGGTCCGTCGCCGACTTCCCGGCTCCCGCTAGTGTTAAACGAGAGTTAACAGAGTTTAACTTTTGTGTAAAACATAAATAAAAGAGTTTCCTGTAAAAGTATCGATTTTGGCCCACCCTGCCAACTTTCTACTCATAAAATATTTTGATAAAACTGAAACAGCCACAACAATATAAAAAATGTATACTTTTCAACACAATAATTTCTTTATATCTATAGGGTGTTACAGAATAAGATGCTGATCCTTAATGCACGGTTGTACAAAGCAGATTTAAACTTAGTTCTACTGAACTGAGGTCAGGCCTTTGAACTTTCCATAAAATCTCAATACTGCTGTCAGTGTCAAGGAATTAAAAGAACCTGAGTTTAAACCTGCTTTGTACAACCAGTCATAAGGGTGTCAATCCTTAAGTGATTTTAAGAAGAAAAGTTCAAATAAAGCTATGTCCTAAACCCCTTAACTTTTAAATTACAGGGTGTTAAAACTTATTAAAAAATATTGTTTTTTATAACTTCTATACAAATTTAGATATGTTAAAAAAAATGGGAGACGCCTCCTATGCATCATAAGACATTTTTGGCATACAAGAAAACAAATTTTCACCTGTGTTGTCCATAAGGGGTTTAATGTAAATCTTTTTAAGAGTAAAATGGTACGCCACTGTGTTTTCTAAAATAAAAATATAATATTACAATGATAACATACAAATTTGATCTCTTGACTTTTTTTATTTGATGTACGGTTTTCGCGTAAATAATTAAAAACGTTTCTCGGCATGGTCAAATCCCTATCTAATATAATAGAGGTGATTTTTAGTATAGGATTTGATAATAGCGATATGAAATGACCATGCCAAGAAATAGTTTTTATTTATTTATTTGAAAAGTGTACATTAAGTAAAAAAGTCAAGGGACAAAATTTGTGCCAAACCTAATGGGAATTTTGGAAAATATTTTTATTTTACAAAAATACAGTGACATGCCATTTTTTTAATATTTACCTTAAACCCTTCATGGACAGACCTGGTGATTTTCTTTTCTTGTATGCAGAAAAATGACTTCTGATACAGAGAAGGCGCCTTTCCCTTTTTTTTTATATATGAATTGGTAAAAAGTTATAAAAAAAAATATAAAAAAATTAATACCCTGTAGCTCCAAAGTTAGGGGTTTAGGCCATAGCTATATTTGAATATGTCTTCTTAAAATCACCTAAGGACAGCATCATATTCGTTAACAGCTTGTATAGACCCTGTTTATTAGTAAATTATTATTACTGCCACTAAATGGATTTAACTTACATTTTCTGGTATACTAGGTAATTGAAATGGTCTAGGAACATCTACTGCAAAAGTCTAAAATTAAGAAAACAGCAATTAGTACACTGAATGGGCAGTAAACAGAATCAAAGATTTTTTTTAAATTTGGTTCTAAATGGCATTATTTATTTAAAAAATTAGAACCAAAAATGCGAATATTTCCAACAATAATCAACCACATTAACCATTTACTATTAATAGACTGCCTGTATTAACAAATTACTCCAATGATGCAAAAATATATAGGGTGTCTCAAAATGGAAATTGACATTTTTAAAATAGCAGCTCGGATGAAAAAGAGTATTTTAGGGCACTCATTTCTATTTCACTGTATTATTATAAATTATATTATTATAATAGTTACATTTGCCAACTAATTCAACATTTCCACTTAACCCTAACTCCTCAAATTTAATTGGTAGTATAGGACATAAGCTATAGTGATTTAAAATTTTAATACAGTTGGGTGAACATCTAATAAAACTGCCTCTTTGTGTAAGTAAATAGTTCACTCTAGCTCTTAAAAAATATTGAATAACAGAGGTTTTGAGAAAACCAGTGTTTTTCCTAACTAAGTATTTAGAAGGGTGATTCCTCAAGTGGTCTTATGACAAATACATTGGATTTACATATTATTATGTTAAAAAATGTATCCTTTCCAAAATACAGGGTGCTTCATTATACATATTTTATTTTCCAGATTGTTGTAATTACAGAGAAACCAAAATATTCTAATTTTCTTAAATTTGTATAGGGTTTATTAGTTTTAATATCTTATTTATTATTGCTTTTTAAAGTTATACCATAAAACTAATTACTTCTAAAACAAATTATGTATATATTCTAAAATAAGTAATTTTTTAATAAAATATGTTTTTTTCCTCCCATACTAATCTGCATTATATTAATGCTGAGAGACATATTACATCAATTAGCACAAAATGATTTAAAACTTTTTAGACATATGTTATTATGAACTGGAATACCTGAGGAATACCCCTTTTGATTTTTTGGGATACAATAGAACCACCCTGTAGAATGCTGGCCCACATACTGGAGTTAAAAATCTTAAAAATGTATTGTATTTTGGCTTTAATGATTAAATTAATTTGATTAAATTAGTAATTCTTACACTTTGGCCCCGGTTAAATGAAATAACAAACTTTTTCCCTGGTTCTGCAATTTTCGTGTTGTATACTGTTGATAAAAATTCGCTTAAATCTTCAGTCCGCGAACTGTGCATTAATACTGCAGTGGTATCTAAAAATCTACAAAAAACAAATTTTATAGTTTTAAAAAGTAAGTTTGGTGGTACCTATGTCTTATCCTTTTTTTTATTTCTATGAAATAAGTTTAGATAACCTAAATAAGCAAAACATTTAAAGCAATCTTTGTATTTTCAAAACTGATATCATATTCTTAGTTATCTTTCCTGGGTGTTTACTTCTAAATCTAATTACAATGTTTATATTTTAATTTTCTCAGAACAATTTTTTTAGATTATTTAAGAAACTTTGTTTATTAAACCAGAGACAAAGACTGCATTTAGGTATCATAGAAAAATTATATAGCAGATATTATAATAAAAATTGCATTATTATACCTAATAATATTGACTCTTACTTGTAAAATGCTTGGTGCCATGGTAAATAACTTAGGACAACAATAGCTGTTTCTGATTTTGGATCATGCCTGCAGAATCCAAAAGTCCATTTTGATTCCAAATCAGTTAGTACAAATGAGTAGTGTTGGATTACAGTACTAAAACAAATATTCAATTGTATAAATAGAATACATAAACTAAATCAGTAGGTACTTATTCAGAAAACTTAAAATAATCAAATGGTTAAATTTTTAAAAAGGAAAAAATAATCGTAAATTATAAATTTACTTGTTTTAAAATATTTAGCAATTAAAGTGAAGAGTAGATGTTATCTTTTCACAATATAGTTAAATATTTGAATGGTTGTAGTCAGTTTTTCTCAGTATGATCCTCTTATAGGGAAATTAAATTAAGAAGCAGAAGTGTTGGAATTCGGTCAATCAGCTGATAACTGGGTATCTAGATCAAAGGTGTCAAAAATATTTACCATAATTACAAAAATATACGATTTTGGGTTTGTGTCTTGGCTAGAAGCAAAAGCCTTTTTGAAAACAAGGCATTAAATTTCAGACAAACTATTAGGCATTATTGTCTAGAAACCTAAATAAGACAAAGAGTAGTTACCAGCTAATGTTCCGTGTACTTTTATATAAAGTGACAAAACTTAAGTTCTTGAATATTTACACCTTTAACTGCAGGCCTAACAAATTTAACTTTGCACCTTTTGCTTCATGGCAGAATTTTTTACGGAATCTATGATGACAATCACCAAAACACTTAGTTCAAATTGTAGACAATTCTTCTTGTATTTTTATTGCATTTATTCAATAAATTATAAAAATTATTTAAAAACACGATACTAACTGCCACAACAACAAGAAAAGCTTAACTAGCAATTGTCATGAACTCTTATACTAGTTCAAAATTATGCCAATGAAGGCTTTTAAAGAATGTTGCAAGCTTAATTTGAATTGTCTATATTACTGAAATAATTCTATCTAAATGGGGAATAATTTAGTGATTGAATTAGAATTATTTATTTGGGATTAGTTTCTAAATCAAGAGATTTAATTACATAGCATTAGTACCTATATCATTAGATTTAGTTATTTTGGTTTAGTACCTAATTAATTTAACTTACTTTTCAAATTTATAGGGATATGCAAATTTGGGTACCGATTTAAGTACCTCTTGGTCCTTATATTTATCAGGATACTGTTGTATAATCCAGGCATCTTTATCTTTGCTTTGAGGCACAACTTCACAAAAACATTCAAAGAAATGCTTTACATTCTCCCTAAAAATAATGACCTTTTAGTTTTTCTCGAAAAATGAGTCAATTAACTTCTTTTACGGTAATGCCCCTGCTTCCTGTCCATTTAAATTCTGCAGAAGAAATTGAAAGGAAAAGTTTAACATACACCTACCTAATTCGTGAACTCATGACAATTGTATAACAAACGCAAGTATCTTCATAACTTAATGAACATCATTAGAACACGTTTTAAATTGGTTTAGGTGTCATTCTCCTATTTTATTTTAGCATTTTCAATGACGAAAATAAATACGGACAAAAAAACACGATTCACTTGTCACACTGACACTTGCGAACGTAAACTCCCTATCATATCACATCCAACTGACAGAAAAAGAAATGAATGAATAGGCCAAACAGAGCTATCCATTAACGACATGCTTATCATAATTTATCCTTTATTTATACGTACAAATAATAAAGGAAAGGATATCCTACTTGTCACAATACATTTTCTTCTTCATATTTTAACGGTATGGCGTTCCAGTAGCAACAGTACAGTCACGTGATTATACTATTACGTCATTCGTCATTGACACTTATCTCGGAGGTTGTTTGAAAACAAATCAATAAAGTTTTACGTGCTCTTTAAATAGCTTAATATTGTGATTTAATTAAAAATCCAATTATTTAAAGAATGGCCGAGTTACAGAACGGGTTACCCCCTGGGTGGGATTGCAAGCTAGACAAGAAATCCGGACAATAGTAAGAATTGCCGCAGAGATATTCATAAAACTGTTTCTTAATTAACTTTAATTTTAGCTACTTTATAAATCATTACACCAGAACCACAACCTGGGAAGATCCTAGAAATCGGCACCTGGGTTTCCAAGGTACCCCAAAGCACTTATCAAAAGTACCAGTGGAACACATTCCACTGCAGGTAATTGAATGAAAATTAAATACATTATTTCTTAATGTCCCTTCACTAAATGTTGACTGTTTGCCCTTTTCACATGCTGCACTGGATTATTGTACATACTTATACAGCACGGATCACCAGAGTTCAAAAGAAACTATGTGTATCCTAGTCATTCTCCTCCAATTCAAGCATTTCAGATGAACTCTAAATCAGTCCCATTACAGGTATTTGAGTCTTCCGTTGAAACCTGCTACACATATTTATTGTAGATGCCTGTTACTGATGCTTTTGTAGTTATACTGCTCCTAATTTCATTTTATTTTGGGATAATGCCTACAGATTACAGAAAATAATTTGATAAAAGGTTTTTTGTTTTTTTTAAATTTTAATTTTAACATAATTACTTAATTAGTGAATTTTATATAATTTGCAATAATAATCACACTGTGTTAGCTTACACACTGAATAGTTTACTTTGTTTAAGATAGAGGTTAGAAGTAGCTAATAAACCAATTATTTTCTGACAACTAAATAAGTATAAAATTATTTTATATAGTTATACTGTTCACTTAGTAATAAAATAATAGGCTGGCTTAGAAGATCGGTAAGTATATAATTTTTTTTTAATGTAAAACTTTTTATATTTTTAAGAGATTTTATAATATAATTATATTTACTCCTAATACAATAAATACCAAAACAAAAGATGCGCGGCTACTGATTTTCACTGTGCTTGAAAAATATTAAAAATGTATTGATAATAAGCATCATATCTATAATTTAGGGAAAATATGCCTTATCAGTGAGAAAAACTTAAATATTATTAGTGTAATTAGTAAAGTGCGTAGATCCATTTTTAGAAATTTTAGATACACATTTTTAAAGCAGAATTTTACAATGGTATTTGGTAGCATATAGTAAAAAAATAGTTTTATATGAAAGAAAATATTATATTTTTTCAAACTAAATTATTTTTTTACTATATGCTACCATACAACACTGTAAAATTCTGCTTCAAAAATGCTTTTAAAATTTCTGAAAATGGAGTTACGCACTTTGTGAATTACACTAACAATATGCAAATGCATATAATCCAATCTCTACTGATAACTAACAGACCTTTAAGGTTTTGCTTTGCTTAATGCTTAAATTGACTTTTCAAGTATACTTAATTTTTGGAAACATATTAAATGTTTTAATAACATTGTATAATTCTATCATCTTTTACATTATAAGCAACCACACAGTATATTTTAATAGCTGAATTTAAATAATATTGTTTATTTCTTATTTTTTATAATTTTCATATTTTAAAAATTGATGAAAAATTTGTCAGAGAAAGAGTTGAAAACGTTTTAAATTTTTTAAAAGTGTTTTCAGTGTATTTTCAGATCAGCCTACAGGGTCAATTGACTGTGTGTGCAGCAGTGATCCCATCTGGCAAAATACCCAATTATACTATTTATGGAATGATGCATATTAAAACCCAATTATTGTCTAATATCAAAACACAACAACAAACCAACACACACACAAACCGGGTTTTTCTCAATGCTGTTAAAGAATTAATTGTACAGCTCAACATATGAAAAAAAGCTCATATTAATATGGGTCTGGAAATGGTCCGTTTTCTTAACTATCAAATTTTTAAAGAATTATTAATATTACTCCATATACTCAAATTATTTATGTGAAACTACAAAGGTTCACACTCGTCAAATATAAAATACAACTAATAAAATAAATAATTAGGCATAGAATTAATACTTTTTATTAGTTTTAAAATAATATTCTATAATACAATATTACAATAACAAATATCATACAAGACACACACTTACATATACAGTTTGTCCGGAAAAGTCGACGATAATACTGAAGGTGCTGATAGAATAGCTTATAAGCAATTCAAAACATATTTAAAATTACTTAAATAATAAATCGTTGGTTTTCGAAGGATATTGGCTAGACTCTAAATTGATTTTTTTAAACTTAAATTTTGCACTAGTGGGCAGTGATATAAACTTTATAACCAAAGAATAAGTTAGCCCTGGGTTTATAATTTATCCTAATTTTCAGCCAAAATCTGAGTTTTAGGTAACATTATTCTTTCTAGGATCCCTTTTCTAAGGTTCCTCGAGGTTTCAATTATTAATTAATTAAAAATTGATAATTTCTGCTATCTTTACTGCCTTTATATTTTAAAAACGTGTCCAAAATCAGTTTATATCCATGATTTTTAGAAAAACATTTTTATTTTATACAAAATAATAGAAAACCGTCTGTTACTAAATCCCTATTATTAAAATTTAAATTTTGAAGGTATTAGTTTCATACATAGTTTTCTACTATTTTGTTTTAAATGTAATATGTTTTTAATTATGGATACATACGAATTTTGGTCACAGTTTGATTAAAAACAGAGTGGCGCTAATCCAAAATATTCAATTGATAATTAATTAATAAATGAACAAACTTGACAAACCAAGGGGTAACTAAAGTGCTGGGCAGGGCCAAAATAAAAAAATAAACCCTAGATTTTGCTGTAAAATTTAAACAAATAGGAAATGAGGGCTAACTTTATTTTTTAGTTATAAAGTCCATATCATGGCCCACTATGCAAAATTTAATTTTAAAATTTAAATCATTTTTAGGGTCTAAAAATATAAAATAAATATTAGATTTTATATATTTTAAAAGCTCACGCCTTCTATAATTTAATAAATAAAAATGTACATATTTCATTAGAAAAATCATATGTAGGTTCATATCTCGAAAAAATATAAAGTTTTTAAAAAATGTAACTATACCACTGGTTTCTAAGTAAAGTATTTTCTAATTAGTTTTTACTTTTGTTGTAAGAAGTTTCAAGACCTGAGGAGAGGTCCAAAACTGAAGAAATTGAATTTCGCTCAGTATGTCAAAGCTTAAGAAGACCATGAAAAATTCTCTAATGTCTTCTTTTGTTTTATTAAAAAGTAGCAAAGTCTGCGACAACCGCAAGATTTTTATGTGTCAGGAGATGAGAACCACAACGAGAGAGGTCCCAACGTTAAGAAGCGCTAAAGTTCAAGATAGTTCTTTAACAGCAACCAGCTCTCATTCTTCAAACGACTCAGGATGATTCCATGTAGCAAAACTGAGTGCTATGTTTCCCACTGTGTCTGAAACACATAAAATTGCTGTTAAAGTAGTAAGTATTTACATAAAGCAATTATTAAATTTTAAAAGTATTCTCTCAACATTAAAATGATATAAAATAGGGCAGATGGATCAAAGTTTCATTTTGAAAAGAAAAACTGTAATAAGCATCAGGATTAAAATTTTACAGAATAAAGTAATTTTGTTTAATTATACCATTTATGTTTAGATATACATTATTTAAACACAACTTTCGATTTCTCTGGTACAACTCTGAACTTGTATAAAGGATTACAAAAAAAAATCCAATAGTTGTTTTACAGGGTGTGTCTCCAAAGGTGCGGAAAAAAGGTAAGATAGATTCCTAACTATCTATGACGAATTAACCCAACTTACCTTAGTCAAAAGTGGATGATTTCGGAGATACAGGGTGTTTTAGTTTTTTTTGTAAGTAATTTTGGTAAAATTAGGTGTAATTATCACAATATATTTGGCTAAAGGGGTTTTGGAAAGTGAGAAATAAGAATCTTGCTATCAATTTAATTGTTATCTTTAGGGGGCGCCACCTGCGGTATCTTAGACCAATTAAAAACAGAAACAAGCTTTTTTCAACAACTCTGTATGTAAATTTTAAAAGGAAACATTTCTGTTCCTCAACATATTTTACATCATAAAGGTATATCTTGTATAAAGTTGATTTAGGCAACCGTTTTTGAGATATCTGGATTTAAAAAAATCACTTCCTGTACGTCCAGCTCTAAGCTTTACAGAGTGTTTTTGAAATTAGATGCCAATCTTTTACAGTGTGATCTTTAGGTGATTTTAAGAAGAAAAGTTCAAATAAACCTATTTCCTAAAATTTCCTTATTTTTGAGATACAGAGTGGTAAAGTTTTTAAAAAAAATAATCTTTGTTACCACTCTGTATCTCAAGAAGTTAACCATTTAGGACATGGGTTTATATGAACTTTTCTTCCTAAAATCACGTAAGGTCATATTCTAAAGATTAGCATTCAATTCTGAAAGCACCCTGTATAACCTACAAGCTCGCCGTACAGATAGTGATTTCTTTAAATCCAGATATCTCAGAAACAGCTTGCCTAAGTCCATTTACCAAGTATACCTTTTTAAGTAAATATGCTGTGAAAGAAAAATATTTTAATAAAAGTTACATACAAAGTGGCATCAAAAAGTTATTAAGTTTTTAATTTGTGCACAGTTATCGAGGTGGTGCCTCTAAAGTTAACAATAAAATTGATAGCAGAATATCTATCTTTCCCTTCTAAAGCTCCCGTAAGACAAATATTGCGACAATAGACCTCATCATTAACATAAGTATTTATAAAAACTAAAACCAAAATAAATTCTTGACAACCTGGATCTCCGAAACCATCCACTTTTTGATTAAGGTAAAGTTGAGTTAGATCGTCATGATTTTAGCCTCAGGAATATGTGGTAGCTTTTTCCGCACCTTCGAGAGACCTGTATAATATGTCATAATAAGTGTTATAAAGAAATTCCTATCAGATAATTTTACTCGACTAATCACATTTTGTAGGTAGTTAAGATCATTAAACCATTCAGTTTAACAATATCATGCTTACTAATGTCAAAGCATTGCACGCTTAAAGAATGCTTTTAGTATCTTGCCTACTAACCATCACATACCACATACATGGTGTTTCTAACCGCTTTCAGTACTTAAATCGCGAAGCTTTGGGTCATAGAGTGCTCTGCAAGTAGAAGAGTACCCGATTACAACACGGGCCATTTGCGCGCCGCCTCCGCATACACGTCGCTGTCAAAGGACCTATGTCTAGGGACAGGCAGCCCCAATTTAAGGGGCTACGCGGGAGTCAAGTACCGGAGTTCTCGAGACCGCACTCCTGCCTAAATGTGAAATTAAGGTCGATCATTTTGTTGTTCAGTAGAATTGGTTTCATATCGCATGTTGTAGTTATCAAGCTTACGTTCTTAGCAGGTGTGGTACCAATAAGCATGGTGAAGCGGTCGCTTCACGGCTTTAAGCTTAATCCGGCACTAATAGCGCTGACAGAATGACTAAGGGTAAATCGTAAAAATCGACTCCGATTGGACGGATCGCATTAAACCTAATACCGTGGCCTTCGTCCTAGAATTTATCGGATGTTGATGATCCGGTTCTACATTCTTTTAAATTTGACAAAGAAAATTATATGCAATGACAAAGAGAGCAAACAAATAAAAATAAACTTCTAAACTTACTTTGGTGGTATTTTTAAAATTAATTTCATTTAATTTTAGAAAATAAAGACACAATCACACAAACCACTAAAGAAACGGTATCCCAATATTTTAGCAAATATTTAAGCTTATTTTATTTCTCACTAGTTCGTTTCTACACTTATTAACTGTTTTACTTAACTGTCATTTTTCAAACCTGTTCCAAAACCGTGAATATCGTACAAATATAACGATCGGACTGAACTCAATTCAAATTGCTTCAAAATCAGGATTGCCTTATAGCGTTCAATCCAATCCCTTATATAATCTGAACCGTGTATATCGCAATTTTTTGTCGGATTAAGTTTTATCCGATCGGTTAAATCGGATTCAGTATAACGATGTGGTACCCTTAGTCAATGAGCCTGAATAATGTTATTACGTTAAATACTGTGTGGGCCAAATTAAACTTGCTCACCTTTTATCTAATTATAACTTTTTATCCGTTGCGTCCATATTTTTCATTTTTGAGGGGCTAATAGGTAGATATGTTTTTCCTAGGTTTGCCAATTTTCGTCAAATAGATTTAAACAGGACAGGACTTACGGGACTTTTTCTAAAATGATGCATTAAACTTCGTTGCAAAAAATATCTACAATTGGGCTAATAGTTTATTTTTAATTAATTTACTGTTTAGTTTGGTCAGCATCCAGCTCAGTTAATACCATAGTAACCTCACATATTTAATTTTTAAAGGACACTAAAAAGGTCTTTTTAAAATCGAGAGAAATGCATGCTTTATGGGGAGCATTATTTATCAAAAATAATTATAATTCCTAAATCTTCAAATCGTTGACAAATTCGCTTTTACTAAATCATTTCCCATAGTTTGTCTCCAAGAAAACCGTATTAGCTTAATTGTAGCTAAATCAGATTTCCTTTGCAAAGAGGTTAAATACAGTATTTTGGAAAAAGTCCCGTAAGTCCAGTCCTGTCTAAATCTATTTTACCAAAATTGGCAAACCTAGAGAAAACATATTTACCTATTAGCCCTTTAAAAATAAAAATAGTATAGAATAGAAAAAAACTTTATTATCAGAAGATTACAACAGGTATGATACCTATAAAGATATGAGATAAATACAATCAAGAATTTAAAAAAGCCAATCAAACCAAAAATATAAATTATAACATAAAAACTGTTTTAGTTAATTAATATTATAACCTATGATATTTGGGCAATAATAAAAACCAAACAAACAGGGAGGCCATTTGAAAACAAAATAGAGCTAATTTTGGACACTCCAGGGAATTTAAGGAAAAAACGCTTGGACTCGTTTTTTTTTTTTTTAGGGGAAAACATTTTTGCCACTTTAACCCCTAAACTGAAACCCTCTAGCAAGGGTGAGACTCACCCCCAAAGTCTTAAATAGAAAGTGGGATTGAGTGATACCTTATTTTGAAGGTCTCTCGATTTTGATGACAACTGCCAAGTTGGAGACTCTGCTATTATCTCCGTTGATATAACAACTTGTCAACTTTTTTTTAAATTTAAACTAAAAGGATATGATACGGGTTAAACGATCTTCAAAATGAGATGAGATCTGAAAGATTGAGAGAGTATTTATTCTAAAAAAATTGCCATAAGGTTGTATAATATAGTATTTTTTTAAGTTTTAGCGATGAATCATTTAAAGCCACCATAAAAAAAACTACAATATGCTAGATACTGCCCAAAAATATACCGTGTGTCCACGGATGGACTTAACAAAATCTGTAAAATTAGTTATTTTTAATATTAAAAAATATTTATAAAAGTTTTTGCTTCATCTGATGTGCTAATAGTTATAATAAAAATTGCTATAGCATATAGACGACAGGGTGGTTCAAAATCTTAAAAGTATTGCATTAAAAAAAATCGGAATGATATATTTTTGAAACTACGTGATTAAATAATATGAAAAAGTTATCGTAAGTGTATAAGACATTTTTCCTTTTGGATGGTTTCTAGGAAAAAATAAGGTTACCCGATTAGTTTTTCATAAAAGCGTTAAAAAATTGCCTTATGATATAGAGAGAGATTCAAAATGACAAAGATGTTATTTTTGGCAAATAATAAAATTCGGTATTTTTGTGTATTTTCTTATTTAATTAGCATGAAAATGTATTTAAAATTCTATTTTTTTTGTTGCAAAAATCGTCACTTTTTTATTATAACTTACAAAAATTTTAACTTAACATGATGTTCACATATAAAAAGTAAAATGACCTATTTAAGGTAGTACTACCAGTGTAAGAATTAATGTTTAGAAAATTATGAAACTAAGCATACTGGTTTTTTTTTCCCAGGGAGCCGTCTGCATGTCCGGTGGCAATGCAGCCTGAAGGCTTATTGTACCAAACTCCCGTTTTATTGTACCCATTCCAGTACCCTAGTTCCTTGAAGAAGGCGGTATAGGTCTGCTGGGTGCGTACCATATGTTTCCGGGGGCACTCTAATATCCCCGAAGATTGCCTGTCTTTTGTGATCAGGGCCTCACACTCTGACAGTATGTGGGATACTGTTTCGGTCTCTGCTCCACATAATCTGCAGTCCAGATCTCCGTTGTATAATCCCATTTTATTTAGGTGTTCTTTCACTGGAGCATGTCCGGTGAGGAAACCTGTGATCGTTCTTAGCTGATTAAGCATACTGGTACTTAATAATAAGAATATGAACCAGTTAAATTTTTAAAGGTCTACAGAGAACCGAGAAAAAAGTTATAAATATTATAAAATATTTGCTTTTAACATTTAACATATGGAAATCGCAAATTTTATTTTACTTAAAAAAAACTAAGGTTCAGATTTCGATGAAAGTTGTATCAACGGAAGAAAAAACAATTCTGAACATTTTGGCTAATTAAAATTCGACCTTCAGAGCTTGTGATTGGAGTAATTATTAAACAATTAAGAGAAATATGCTATGTGACTGACTTATGGCAACGCCGCCGAAAGGTTAAGATGCGCCAAAAAAGTTTATCCAATACGTATACCTATATATATATATATATATATATATATATATATATATATATATATATATATATATATATATATATATATATATATCATAGGTTTTTGGTTACAAGATCCAGTGAGTGATAATAAATATCACCAATAATTAGAAAACATGTTTTTTTTCCGAATGTTTTTAAGTGAACAATTCAATGACCATAGTATGTATCAATATTTACGTTATTTTGACCGGTTATGTGACAGAAACTTTTCATGTTTATCCTTAAATTATTGTGCTACTTGACCTTGTTTTACAAATTTGCTATAATTTTTTTAGTGACTGTTTTGCCTTTTTAATGAAATATTTTTTTGGTGATATGATAAGGAGTGGTTTAGAGATTTTATTAGTAAATAAATATAACAATTTAAAACCAATTACTTGCTTAAAGATGCTTGCGCAGTAGATTTTTGCGTATGATTTCTATTATTTTTACGCAGCGTTGTCAAATATAAATACCACGGTAGTCAAATTACCTTAAGCACCCATTTAACTCTTGCGGTATCGGTAGAACCACCTTAAGAAGAAAAACGTTTTTTTTTAAATTTACACTTAATTTTTACCATGAATGATAAGTGAAATTTTTTTTTTTAATATATTTTTGCGATTTGTAAAGTCCTCCCGTGGATACACCATACACCTCCTTTGTTTAAAAGAAAGAACTAACCAGAACAGTCATAAGACGCCCATTTTAATTTCTGTCTTATAGTGTAGGGCAAATTAAGAAAGGCAAACTTTAGTAAGCTTGTTTTGTTTATTTTGCAATATTATTTTTGTTTTTCATTGGCAGATCATTACAAACCTTTTGTGTCGACCAAGCTAATGTTAAGTAGTTGCAGGTATATGAAATCCATTTTCGCAAATGCTGACGAGACAATAATACTTGAATGCCTGCAAAATAATGACAACAGTATTCAGAAAGCTTCGGAAGTTCTCCGGGAGATGGGATACAGTAAAAGAAACTGTTAACGTAGCGAGTCCAAAAGTGGAGCTAAAAGTAGTTGAAAACAGAAACAGAACATACCGAGAAACCCTAAGGAACCTTCCCCTGCTCCTAAAATACTAACAAGTGAAGAAAAACAAAGCAGTAAGTGAAAAATTTATAAATCATATATTTAAAATTATGATATTCAGGTGACACAGGATGTTGTTATCCCTAAATTTATTTTCTTATGTTTTAAGATAAACTACTAAATATTTTACAGTTACATTAAATCATAAATTGACGTTTTTTTTTGCATTATCTCAAAACTAGTCATTTCCCACTTACCTGTAAGTACCATAAAGTTTCTTATTTTAAAAACAAGTGCTACTTTTTTATGTTTGTCATTTTCATACAAATTGTGTGTGTGTTTATTTCAAAATGGCGACCAAAGATTACTTTAGCAAATCATCAAAATAACGCCATTACTTCTGCTTCAGAGAAATTATTTTTGCTAAGTAGCCTATGAAAGATAAAAAATGGCCTATTTTACTTTAACAAATCACTTACATTTTATAATTTAAAGTTTTTAGTTGTAATTAATAAGAAAAAATTTGGAATTTTCCAAACATTTTAAATAGAAACCCTACTTTATTTTATATTTTAAATCTACACTAAAATTATCTTTTTTCTAATGATACGGCACACAACAGATCGTTTGTTTTTAAGATGGCGGTCATAGATCATTTATTTATGAATTCAGGGATCGGGTTATCCTGAATAAATTGTGTGATGGTCGTCATTTTAAAAATTATTAAGTACTTTATGCTATGTCATTAGAAGAGAATTTTAGTGTAGAGTTAAATAACATTATTATCTTATTATATCATTATTTCTATTTTCCCAAGACATTTACTTAATTATTAAATTTATGATGGGGTTCGCATTTTTTATTACACCTTAGGTAATATCTATATTTTTAGTGAAAGATAAACTTCAACAAGAATACAAAGATGTTCCAGAGCATTTAATTTCGATAGCATTGGAAAGCGTTAAGTTTGATGAAAACCGTGCCAACCAAATCCTTAAAATTATGAAGCAAGAAGATACTGAAAGTGAGAATAATAATAAAAACAAGAAAGCAGAGTAAGTGGCTAAAGATGTTTATTAGTGCGTTAGAAATAGTATTAATCGACAATTTTTGTACAAATATACCGAATGTCTAGTAACTCTACCAACAGACTTTTAAGGGGTGTTTCTACAATTAAAAATAAGAGAATAACTTCATATGAACATATTATAGCCTGAACTTTTTAAAGTACCGGGTGTTAAAAATTAAAAAATAAATTGTTTGTTATAAAAACTTTAACATCAATTCAGATATTTTTAAATAATTTGAGGGGACACCTCCTATGCATCAGAAAACATTTTTTGGCATATAAGAAAAATATTAATTTTTACGAGTGTCATCCGTGAGGGATTTAAGGTAGATATTTTTTCAGAAAAAAATGGTACTCTACTGCATTTTCCTAAAAGGAAAATATATTTTTTAAAATTTCCATTTAGTTTGTAGCAAATTTTATCTCTCAACTTTTTTTTAATTTAATGTACGGTTTTCATGTAAATCAATAGAAACCATTTTTCGGTATTTTTAAATGCCTATCCAATTAAAGAATAGATACTAAAGGTAATTTTTCACAGTAAAATGTGATTATGATACGAATTGGCCATGCCATGTATTTACGCGTAAACTGTACATCAAGTAAAAAAAAGTCAAATATCGAATTTGTTCCAAACTAAATGAGAATTTTAATATATATATATATATATATATATATATATATATATATATATATATATATATATATATATATATATATATTTATATATATATATATATATCCATTCGTCCATTAAACTATGTCTTACACTGCAATGGCAGAAACTAAGCATGGCTTTAAGCAATACAGATATACACTAAGTCTAATTTTTAAAACAAGGTGACTTACTCCACTTTAGTTCTAAAGCCCTCATATATATATATATATATATATATATTAAAATTCTCATTTAGTATATATATATATATTTGAGAAAATGCACTGACACCGTTTTTTTAAATATCTGAAGTGGTATTAATTTTTAACACCCCGTTGTTTAAAAACTAAGAAGGTTAGGACATATGAGGGCTTTAGAACTAAAGTGGAGTAAGTCACCTTGTTTTAAAATTAGACTTAGTGTATTTTTATATTGCTTAAAGCCATTTTTAGTTTCTGCCATTGCAGTGTAAGATATAGTTTAATAGTGGACGAATGGATCTCACATACTAAGTAAAATTCGTTTCAGTTTAAAAATATTTAA